>PVKU01005455.1:0-123269 GCA_004027475.1 Anoura caudifer
TTTTTTTTTTTTTTTTTTTTTTTTTTTTTTTTTTTTTTTTTTTTTTTTTTTTTTTTTTTTTTTTTTTTTTTTTTTTTTTTTTTTTTTTTTTTTTTTTTTTTTTTTTTTTTTTTTTTTTTTTTTTTTGTCTAGTCGCAACTGTTACGTAGTGAGGGGTGGAGCCTCGGGTGTTCCCCAGGGCGGGACAGCCCAGTCACTGGGTAGTGACGCTTATGCGGGGGCGGGGTCCAAGAGGAAACAATGGCGCTTGCTCTGCTCACTCTGGGATTCCAGTCCCTTCCGCTGCTTCCCCTTTACTTGGATTATCTACTAGCCAATGTGGGACCACCTGGTCAGCCAGCCGCCTTGCGTGGCCTCACTGGTTCTGCACAATTGCCGCCCCGTGCCCGGGGTCTACTAGGCGCCACCTGTGCACCTGGGGGCTGCCAGCCGCTGCTGCCTGCGTGCGGGTCCGCACCTCCGCTTTTTCCTGCCCTGACTCCGCCCCTCTTACCGGTATGGATGAATTGTTGTTGGACTTCCAAACAGTTCAATTTTCTGGGTTCTGGTTGTTTTCTTGTTTCTAAATCTTTGTTGTCCTTAATTTTGGTTGTGATAGGAGGCACAGTGTGTCTGCCTACGCTTCCATCTTGGCCGGAAGTCCCCTGTTGTGTTTTATGCTCCTCTAGTGTAGTCCCTGTGCCCTGGAGTGTGAGGGGCTTTGTCTGTGGGGCCTCAAAGCTGCAAGGTACTATATTTTGCTGTGTAAAATGTGCACCCATGTTTTGTGTGCATTATACACAGAATTGTTATACCTGTTATTATATCTACAGTATGTGATCATTCTACCCATGTATAATGCACATCCTTATTTTTCCCTCAAAAATTTGGGTAAAAAAGTGCTCATTATACATGGTGAAATATGGTAAACATCATGTCTCTTCAAGGAGTGCCAGTTCTCCCTGATGGTAAATAGTTGAACATGCTATTTTTATGTTAAAATACACAGCTGCGTAGTGGAGGAGAAACAAGTGCACATGGTTTTCTAAGCTAAAACTCCAGATTTCCAAAGAAGTTTGCCCATATGGTAGACTGCTTAGGCTATGCTACAAGTCTCAGAGGGCACACGCAGACTCTCCTCTTGCAATAGGTAGACTGAGCTAAGAAAACAAAAAAGGTTACTTTACATGGATCTTAAATACTTTCTTGAGATGGGAGTTTCCATCTCCAGATTGAAGTTCTAGTCTTTTCCCTGACCTTATCATGAGTATATCTCAGGGTTTAGCCTTCAGGACCAAGTCCACCGAGCTTTTTCTCAGGACGTCCAGAAATTCCAGCATTAGAGATGACATTTCTGTTTAACACTGGATGCCATAAACTTCAAATTTGAAAAAAGAATTTAAGAAAATTGAATGTATTTTAAACCTGTTGTCTTCATGGAATCTAAAGTCAGTTTTGGGGGATTTCTTCCTTCACTATGGCTGCTAGAAAAAAATGTGATTCATCACATGGTATACACACACACACACCCGTGAATACACACTATTGCTAACTCAGATGCCCATTTTCCTAGGCTGTAGTGGCCATTTGAAGTGAGTGGTTCTATTTCTTTTATACCAAACTGGAGCATGGGACCCTGTCTTTCAGTCCCCAATTTGTGGTTCTGTTGGGTTGGCCTCTATAATGAGCTCCTTCCAGAAAACCAAACAATTAATTCCAACAAGTTGTGCTCCCAATTAAGCCAACTGAAAGCAGCACTTGACAAAAAGCATCCAGAATTAGTCAACAGAAAGTGCATACTCTTCCATCAGGGTCATGCAAGACTGCATGTTTCTTTGAATACCAGGCAAAAATTGTTACATCTTGGCTGGGAAGTTCTGATTCATCTGCCGTATTCACCAGCCATTACTCCTGTGGATTTCTATTTATTTCCGTGTTTGCAAAATTCTCTTAATGGAAAAAATTTCAGTTCCCTGGAAGACTGCAAAAGGCACCTGGAACAGTTCTTCACTCAAAAGGATAAAAAGTTTTGGGAAGATAGATTTATGAAGTTGGCTTAAAGATGGCAGAAGGTGGTGGAACAAAATGGTGAATACATTGCTCAATAAAGTTATTGGTAAAATGAAAAATCTCTTTTATTTTTATTAGAAAAAAACCGAATGAACTCTTTGGCCAACCCAACACTAAGGGCAGTAGTGCCCATCTTCTCCTAAATTTCATCTCACTACAGTTTTTGTATGGCCCACAAGCAAGAATGGCTTTGCAATTTTAAATGATGGGAAAAAATCAAAGCAGGAAAATGTTTCATGATGCGTGGAAATTATAAGAAATTAAGATTTCTATTATAAGAAGTGCAGTTTTCATAAATAAAGTTTTACTGGAATGCAGCCACATTTGGCTTCTTATTTTCTGTAGAAGCTTTCGGCTGCTTTCATGCCACAAGGGCAGTGATGAGTCATTGTGACAGAGACCTTGGGGCTCGCAAAGCCAAAAAGTTGTACTATTTGGCAGATGAAACTTACAGATCCCTGCTCTTGGGTGCACAGGAGGCAGGTTCTCTTCTGCTTTTAGGAAAACTGGGTGACTTAGATCCAGACTCACACCAGTTCTACCCACAAAATAGGCTCATTCATCTGTCTATTCCTCTCCCCTAAAAGCTTTGGTAGCTTAGTAGTTGTCTGAAGGTCTGACAGCTCTTTGTAACAAAACAATACTGTGTGCTTAAAATAAGGGTCCAGGCTCAAGAGTCAAGGCTGCCAGAAATAGAGGAGGGAAAAGTACATCTTATTTGTTCGTGAACCTGTGTGTGTGTGTGTGTGTGTGTGGTGGGGGTATGTGTTCATGTGTGTGCCCTAAATTATCAGTATGTCAGTACATAATCTTGCCCTAATTCTTAAAGTATTTTCAAGGAAAACCTCTGAGAAAATAGGAAGGTATATGGGGTTTGCCCTTTAGCTCATCAATGCAAGAAACTAAAGCTGGTAAAGAACTTTGTGCATCTCCCTGGGTGACAATGCTCACGGTGGAATAACCTTTTGACATGTTCTCCTATGAGAAATATACTCACTCACTTACTTACTCACTCACTCACAAATACACACCTCCATCCTCCATTCTCCCCAGAAAGCAGAGCCTGAATAAGTGCTTGCATATAGCTAGCTGTGGAAAAAGGTCCAGGCAATGAGGATTTGGAAGAAAAAGCAGGAATAGAAGAAAAGCCAAGGAAAGGGTACATTTTTCTTGAGTTTTCTCTTTTTTTAAAAAATAAAAGCTGGGTTGAGGTATAATTTATATAATAAAAAAGTCTCCCATTTAAAATGGACAATTTAAAAGGATTTAGTGTATACAGAGTTGTGCAACCAGCACCACAGTCAATTTTTAGAAAATTTCATTATTTCCAGAAAAATATTACTCCCACTAGCACTCACTGCCTATTTTTTTTCCTAACCTGTTCCTGAACCCTGGTGCCACCGGGGTACCAGGGTGTGCTTTCCTTCTCTATGGGTTTGCCCACTGTGGACATTTCATGGGAACAGAATCACATGAGACCATCTTCTTTGACTTAGCATATTTTCAAAGTTCATCATGTTGTAGGATGTATCAGTGCTTTGTATATTTTTATTGATGAAAAGAGTCCCTTGTATCAACAAACCACATTTTATTTATTCATTCGCTTGTTGGTAGACATTTGAGTTGTCTGTACTCTTAGGCTTTAAAGAATTTCAATGCTAGGAACATTAGTATACTGTACAAGTTTTTGTGTAGAAATATGTTTTCAATTTCCTTGGGTATCTTCCTGGGCCAGATCATATGATAACTTTGTGTTTAATCTTTTGAGGAACCGCCACTCTGTTTTATGAAGTGATTGCACCATTCTACATTCTAACTAGCGGTTTTTCTACATCCGTGATATAATACTTGTTATTATCTGTTTTTTAGTTTAGCCATTGTAGGGGTTGTGAAGTGGTATTACACTGTGGTTTTGATTTGCCTTTCCCTGATAGCTAAGATGTTAAACATATTTTACGTGCTTGTTGGCCATTTTTATATCTTTGGTTGAAGTGTCTAGTCAAATTCTTTGTTCATTGTTTGAGTTATTTGCCTTTTAAAAATTGAATTGTAGAAGTGCTCTCTGCGTTCTGGATATGAGTACTTTATCAGATATTGTTTTGTAAATATTTTCTCCCATTCTGCACAGTGCATTTTCACTTTCTTGATGGTATACTTTGAAACACAAACATTTTAAATTTTGATGTAGGACAACTTATCTATTTTTAATTCTGTCACTTGTGCTTTTAGATGTTAAATATAAAAAGGCTTTGTGTATTCCAAAGTCATAGAGATGTACTCCTATATTTTCTTCTAAGAGTTTCATAGTTTTGGATATTACATTTAGGTAGGTCCATTATCCATTTTGGATTTTTTGTGTATTGCATGTGAAGAACTGGGTGCTACTTGATTCTTTTGCATGTGCATAATCGGTCGTCTCAGAGTCACTTGTTGACAGACTGTTCTTTCTCCCATTAAATTGTCCCGGCACCCTTGTCAAGAGTGAATTGTATGTACAAGGGTACATTTCTAGACTCTCAATTCTATTCCCTTGATCTATATGTCTATCCTTATGCTAGTACCATGCTGTCTTGATTACTATATCTTGGGAATAAGTTTTGAAATTGAGAAGTATGTGCTATAGACTAAATATTTGTGTCTCCCAAAACTTGTATATTAACTTCTAAGTCCACGTGATGGTATTTAGAGAATTGGCCTTTGGGAGTTGCTTAGGCCATGAAGGTGGAGCCCTCAGAAATCCAATTAATGTCCTTATAAAAGAGATTCCAGGGAGCTCCCTCACCCTCAATTCATCATGGGAAGACACAGTGAAAAGAAGGCCAGCCATGGGCCAGAAAGTAGGTTTTTGTTAGACATCAAATCTGCAGGCACCTTGATTCTGGACTTCCTAGCCTCTAGAACTGTGAGAAATTCCTGTTTTTCAGAAGCACTCAGTTTTTAGTATTATGTTATAGCACCCTGAATGGACTAAGGAAGACACTGTGACTCCTCCACTGTTATTTGTCTTCTTCAAGATTGTTTTAACTATTCTGAGACCCTTAAATTTCATATGAATTTTAGAATCAGCCTGTCAATTCTTCTGCAAAGAAACCAACTGGGATTTGATAAGGACCATGTGGATTCTGTAAATTGATTATTGCCATCTCAATACTATTAAGCCTTCTGATCCATGAACATGGATGTCTTTCAACTCATTTAGTTCTTTAATTTCTTTAAACAATGTTATATCCTTTCCAAAATATAAAATTTATACTTACTTGTGAAATTACATTGTTCCTATTTTATTCTTTTTGACACTATTTTAAGTGGAATATTTTACAATTTTATTTTCATATTGTTCATTGCCAGTATTTAGAAATTGTTATTTTATATGTCTCTTTTGTACCATGAACATGTGTTGAACTTGTTTACTAATTGTAATGTTTTTTAGTGAACATATCATAATATTTTATATACAAGGTCTTATCATCTGAAAATAGAAATAATTTTACTTTTTTCTTTCCAATCTGGATGTCATTTATTTTATTTTATTATTGGATTGCCATGTCTAGCACCTCAATTTGTAATACAAGTAGGGTCTTGGATATTGTCACATTTTTTCTTCATCTTTTGGGATGATTATGTGGCTTTTACCTACTTTCTTAAACAAGTCCTCACCTGAGGATATGTTTATTGATGAGAGAGAGAGAGAGAGAGAGACAGAGAGACAGAGACAGAGACAGAGACATTGATATTAGAGAGAAACATTGTTTGGTTGCCTCCTGTATATACCCTAACTGGGGATCAGATTCATACCCAAGGTGTGTGCCCTGACTGGGGATTGAACCCACAACCTAGGTATGTGCCCTCACTGGGAATCAAACCACAACCTTTTGGTGTACAGGATGATGCTCCAAGCAACTGAGCCAGCCAGGGCTTTTCTTCTGTTTTTATGGTGTATAACATTGATTGATTATTAGATGTTAAACCAACCTTACGTTCCAGACATAAATCCCACTTGATCATGGTTTGCAATTCTTTTCATATGTTGCTAAATTTAGTTTGATAGTATTTTGTTGGGGGTTTTTGCATCTATATCCACAGCAGATATTGATCTGAAGTTATTTTGTGTGTGTGTAATGTCTTTATCCGGCTTTCGTGTCCGGATAATAACACACCTCATAGAATGAATTAGGAAATGTTTTCTTTCTTTCTTTCTTTCTTTCTTTCTTTCTTTCTTTCTTTCTTTCTTTCTTTCTTTCTTTCTTTCTTTTGAGTTTGTGATGAATTGGTATTACTGCTTCTTTAAGTATTTGGTAAAAATTACCAGGGAAACAATCTCAAAGGGCATATCCTTGAGTTAATCAGCAATGTAGGCCCCTATGGATGGATTCTGTTTCATCTCTCTGAAAGATCAAGTAGACTGTATTTCAGATTTTCCACTCATGACTAGAAGAGAGGAACGTTTATCTAGCACCAGCTCCCGACCACCATTATTCAGTGGTTTCTTTGTGAAGTGTTAGCTCCCTTGCACTTTCAGGATGTGCTTGTATGAGGTCCAAGTGAGTATGAGGTGCCTCACACTGTTGAGTCAGAGAAGCAGCAGCAGCACTGAGGAGAGGGGCTGTTTGCACAACTGCAGGCAGACACTTCCCCGGGGAGGTTTGTTTTTGCATCAGCGGCTGGAGTACGTGGTTTGAGTGAAGATGTGGATTACGGTAGAAAAGTGAGGCAGGGTAGTGCATCCATTGGAGCATCTCAGTCTGCTTGTGTTTTTCATTATCTTCAATCATTTACAGAGACTTCAAAGTTGCGGTCACCCCAAGATATACAAAAGATTTGAAAATGAGGGTTAGTAGAACAGGCTTCAGCTCCTACTTCTGCAACTCATCCTGGGACCTTAATTAATATTCATCTCCTTTTTCCATTCCTCATTATAGATTTTCCTCACTCTTCCTTCAGCACTTCAGTGCAGATAAGTCGCATAGCTTCTTAGTTGTCTTACCTTTGTTGAACTGTGGTTTCTGTAATTCCTCATTTACAGTAATTACTCTGCACAGAAGGACACAGTGATGCCCCAGAGAATCCTCGAAGTTCCACGTGTATTCTTTTCTGTCCCTCATTGTACAGAAGCAACAATCCCTCCTTATGGTGACAAGATCAATTACAACTGCCAATGTAGTAACTCCTTTCATTGCTTGATGTTCTACGGTCATGAGGAGCCCCATATTGCAAGGTGGTAGTTGTAGTTTCAGACTTGGTGAAATCCAACCCAGCTGAGCCTGAAGTTTTAGGATCAAAAAGAACAAATTAAAGAAACTGGAACCTAGACAAAACGAACATTGTCTATCTTACTTTTACCTCTTGGTTCTTTTGCCAATTGGTTCTGGCTTTTAGGGACATAACAACACATGCATCAGCCATGGCTTCAATATCAAATCCCAGGGTACAATGTCCCCAAATCCTAGGATGTGGTCTTTCAACCGCATTTGAGATTTCAGTGAGACATTCCATCATGCTATTAGGCTGATTGCTCCTGAGTGATGTGATATATGGTCAGATCAGTGGAATCAGAGATCAAGTGGCCATCATTGCACTTCAATCACCATAAAGAAGGTCCTTCAGTTATTGATGATTGGTAGGATATGATGCTGGAAATTAGGTGTTCTGTAAGTCTTTGCTTGGTGGCACCGACAGAGAGACTGTGGGTCGGAAAGGCAATCCCATATCTGGAGTAGATATCAATTCCAGGAAGTAAAATTCCAGATAGAAGGTGTCTGATAATCTGTCAGTAAGTGGCTGGCTGGTCTCCTCAGGAGACCCTGTTGCACAGAGAGTTTAGCTTCAGACTCTGTTCTTGGCAGGCTCAGCTAAAAGTCATCCTATGCTATGACTGGGGCTGTTTGACCATGCTTAGCTTTCACTCCTGCAACCACATCAAGACCGTTCAAGGGCCCTTTGTGACAGCTCTGGGAACAGGGATTACTACACAGCCTATTACTAATATGAAACAAATATCAGCGTATTTTAATCCTCTGGAATATGTTCACTCATATGCTGCTTCTCCAGTCTTCTGGTCTTACTTCTTCCAGGAAGCTGAGCAATAAGATAAGCCATTTAGTAATGTCCAGAATCGGACTCTATTTTACACTTCAGGTCAGGTCATTGCTTCCTCCATATAAAAGCAAATGACCACATGTCCTGTTCTCTTTTTTTTTTACTGGAAAGATTTTCCTTCACCACTTTCCCTCTAGGCCAGCTATGGATGGGGCTTCAGTGTGGCAGCATTTTCAGCTAACCCCAATATATAAAGCCAATCCATCAGGGAAGCAGGCCTGAGTATTTTTCTCCTTGTAGTTGAGCAGAGGATCTATGTCCCCCTGAGGCTATATGATATGAGTTGAGAGATGTACCAGTACAACTCAGGTAGGAGCTCCAGGTGTCTGGGACGCTCTTTATGTAAGTTATGTATGCCTTCAAGATCTGCTCGTGCCTGACTGTGAACATACCATTTCCATCTCATGATGGATTGCTGCTGCAGCTGTCCAGTGCTAGGATTTGATGGATATTTTAATATTAGTTCATAAAGGGCAATTCCTGACATGTAATTTACTTGGTGTCGTGTGGTCAGGATCTTAAGATGCCACTAGAGCACTTTGGCACTCAAATGGTGAGTAGTTTTTTTCCTGCAAAAGGCATGACCTTATTCTAGAACCCATGGGGTATGCACTTGACTCTTCTTTTGAGGCTTGTCAGGGACAATGAACTACCTTCTTATTCAACATGAATACCTCCAATGCTATTAAATCTGTTGGGTGATATAGGCTGAAAGGCAGGACAGATTGACTGCATCCCGAAACTTCTGCAGAATCTTCTCTCTTAATACCACTGAAAACTGGCACCTTTCTGAGTCACCAGAAAAATGGCTCGGAGCAGTATTCCCAAGTGTACTACAAGTTGCCTCTAAAATCCAGAGAGACCCACCAAATGCTGTACATCATTGTTTTTTTAGAGCTGTGGGGTACAAGGTGTGACAACTTGTTCTTTACTTAAGAGAGGATATCCTGACATGCCATAAACTATTAGAGATCTGTTCTGTTCCTAGGAATGTAGTATGGTCTACTAGTTGTAGTCACAGATCTTTGTAGGTCAAGACACCCTGATTGCCTTTTTGGCTTTGCTTTCCCTCACAGCAGTTTCATCCATCTTGCCTCTGTCTGTTAAATAATACCATATGGCCTTGGATATTGTGCAATCCCATTGTCTTTATTGAAGCCATAAATCCTGGTTCCGTGTCAGCATCTCCTACCGTTAACTCTATCTTATGTATAGCATTAGGGAGCTTCTTCAAAATGCTGCTGTTTCCTTCCCCTATGTAACTTTCAGGCCACCCAATGACTCTGTCCTTTGAGCTTATCTTTATGTTCCGTCCTGGGATGTTATAGTTTTTTTGAATCTTCTACTTAAATCTTCCACCAAAACCCCTATAAGCCACTGGGAACTAAATACTAGAGAATGGTAGCTGCATCCTACCTCCCCAGTATGCCAAACTGGTTTCCCTGTCTAGTAAAAATAAATGGTACTTTGGGGAAGCTCCCACTTTCAGAAACCTCCAGAGTGGGAGCTAGTCAAGCCATTTATTGTCAGAATCACCTACAGTTTCAAAGAGGACTCATTTTATATACCTCCTGTCCCTTGGATCTAAGTACAAGAGGGATAGAAACAACAATAATTCCACACTGGTTCTTGCTCTGTCTTATTTTTCAGAAATCCTGTGTTCTTTCAAAGCTCAGTTTATTTAGTTCTCATGTGGTGTGTTTGTGTGTGTGTGATGTATATGGAGGTGTGGTAGTCACACTAATACCTAGTTCTCTTTTCCTTCTGGGAAACATGAGAAACAGAACTTTCTAGCCACCATGCAGTTAGTCAGAGCTGTTTGACTAGTTTTCACCAATGGTCTGTGGTCAGATATGATGTATGTTCCATGCAAAGGCAGTGGTATTACTTGTCTGCTCAGGCTGCCATAACAGAATACCACTGACTAGGTGGCTTAAACAATAGACTTATTTTATCACGGTTGTGGTAAAAAGTGCTGGCCTTTTTGGTTCCTGGTGAGAACTCTCTCCCTGGCTTGCAGACTGCTACATGCTTGCTGTGTGCTCACATGGCCTTTCCTGTGTGTGTGTGTGCATGGGAAGGGGGAGACAGAGCACAAGCTCTGGTGTCTCTTCTTATACTGGCACCATCTGTGTCAGAGTAGGGCCTTCTCCTTGTGACCTCCTTTAATACTAATTACCTTCATAAAGGCCCTCTTTCCAAATACATTTCTACTGAGCATCAGGATTTCAACACAATCTTGGGGAGACACAGTTCAGTCCATGGTAGCAGTGAATATCCCTTCTCCAATGCCATTCTCCATCTTTGTCTTCCCCTGCCTTGGCAACCTGGAAGCCATGCATTCCAGATAACACGATCAGGATGGAGGTAAGCTGAACCTGAGTCAACACTTAGAAGGGTGCTCCCTTGGAGAGCCAGTGCGACCACCGAGAACTTTGATTAAGAGACAATATGCATTAAATCATGGAGATATAAAATCTGGGTCATTCCTCTAGCACAGCCTCTCTGGACTAATTCAGGGGTAATATTAGCTATTGGCATGTATACACTCTCTATTTCTTTTTGTCTCATAACTAGCACAGGTCCTTTAGATTTAGGACATTTTACTTACATATTTCTGTATAAAAGTGTTCGTAGGGGAACAAGACACACTTTTGGAATGAATTTGAAAATTAATAGGTAATGTTTTGCATATTGCTTTCCCCATGTCATCGTATAGTTTCCATGATGATTGTTTCATTAACTATAATATTTCAGTTCAAAACCTGAGCTCTCATTTTGAAGACTTGCATTTCATGCAAGTTATTATTTGACCTACAATTTTGTTTGCTAATAAAATCTTTCTACCATTTACGTTGAAGAAAACAATGCCTCTCCTGGAGTGAATTATCAGAGTTTAAAAATACACCTTTATTTTCAATTTAAAATTAGTGTGATGTTCAGATTCCGTAAACAATTGTCTTTAATGTCTCAAAACATGACTTTTTTACGCTCTTGCTTTGGCTCTCAGGTAGCTTTATTTATGTGCTACTCTCAAAGTACACAGAGCTTTCTCACAGAATGAATTGTGTTGAATAAATAACAAAAAGTTTGCCGTAAGGAGCTTGGAATCTGTAGGCAAGACACCTAATCCAGGATGCAGAATAAAGAACAAGCACTGGGTATGGGTTAGGGCTGTTGTTTCTGGAACGATCAGCCGCAAAGTTGTGTTTTAGTTCAGTGACACAATAGATGCAATGGTACAATGATTTATCAGGGAAAATGAGACATTTACCAATAAAACAGGCCATTAGGAAGCCACCAGTGAGTCATTACAATAGATACTTCTGTTTCAAGGATGGCCTCAGCCTTGTAGCACGGAGTGACAGAGAAGTGGCTTACCCTTCAGGAGATGTCGGCATGGCTTAGCTATTCTTTTTACTGCTTTTACATGGTACCTGCCTGGCACACAGGGAGGACAGAGAAACAGATGCAGCCCACTCTCCATTGCCACCAGTGACAATGCTATCTACGATTATAGCCCTCCTAGAGATCTCTGAAACAGTATTTCTGAAATAATCCTTTATTAAAAGCTTAAGGCTCTTCTGATAAATAAACTGGGAGGTTCTGTCATCATCTTCACAGTGCCAAAGGAGACTGCATTCTTGCTCAGCGTGAGATCAAGGTGGTGTGGGCTGGTGGGGAGATGAGGTGCAGTTCAGGGCTGTGATTCAGCTTCATGAGTAATGAAGTGACAGGCTGGAAGGCAACTTCATTATCTGTAGAGCAGTGGATCCATCCATCTGCACAAAGTGAAAATATAGGGAGAAGGCAGGAGGCGTAGAATGGGAAAGAAAGGGGAATGTGCTGGTTGAGTGGGTGGCCTGGGGGTTAGAGAAATTTAAGTTTGAATCCTGACCTAAGTGAGAGATTTGGAATGGGTTACTTAACTTCTTTGAGCCCAATTTTCTCATCAGTAAAATGAGGGTAAGAATAGTGCCTTATTATTGTTGCACATATTCAATAGAATGATTTAGAGAAAGTTATTATACTGAGCATGATATCTGACAACAACCACAATAATAATAATAGCCATTCACTGTTGGGACCACCTGCTAAGTGCTTGATATATCATCCTATAAAATCTTCCACTTGCAGCCTAACAAATTCCTGAAAGATCTCACACCCACCTCTGTGGGAGGGAGGCTAAAGTTCAGTGGCATGACCAGGGACACCTAGGTGGTAACTGGGGTATCCATTTTTTTTTAAACTACAAAACTGGCCCTCCGTGCACTATGCCGTACTTTAGGTAGATTGAATAAGCATTCAAGACATCAAAGCAGAGACCATTAGGGATATAGAAGTAAAAATGATCTTCTTATTACCTCTGTGGCACGACTTCAGTGTCCTGGATTCTTTAAAAGATGACAGCCCAGGAGGAAGGTTTAGGAGGAGTATTTCATAGTGGGTGTTTCAATATGTAAGTTGGAATGGTAAAAATATATACATCTTTCTCAAGTATGCTGAGAGGGTCAGTTGAGACAATACATGTACATATTGTAAAATACTAGACAGTATTGTATGGCTAATGACCATTATTTTGATGTAGATTCTATGGTTTTAACCAGTTTTTATACAATCATAAATTCTAAACTTCCTTAGTCACCCGAGGCCTCTTTGGTTACCTCAGGGAACTGCAGTTAAGTCTTTTATATAAAGATTGCTTCTTAGTACCCATAGACCAAGGTGGTGAATAGCTGTAACTTGGAAAACGGTACACTCTTGTGATAGTTGTGATGCTGTTTCAGAGTGTGGAAGGGGGCAAGGGAAGAGTTAGTGGTCATAACTTGTAGTCATGGCTCGACTGTTTATTAGCTGTGTTCACATTCATCAATAATTGATTGAACAGATACCAAATCCAAATTTAACTAAGACTTGGTCCTTGCACCAAAGCTGGTGAAGAAGACAGACTCATAAGCAAATAACAAAATCTCTCTCAGGATAGGCATGAAAGAGTTTGTGATCATTTCAATTGGAAAGGATGCTGTGGGCTACCTGTCTGAGAAGCAATCAAAGGGTGTTAATGACACCGTTCCCTCTCCCACGCATTTTGAAGTGCGCCATGTGTATTAGGAGCTGTGCTATGAACTGAAGTACTGGGTGAGGAAAAAAAGAAACCAAAGTTATGCCTGCCCTCGAGGACTTCAGAGAAGAGAATCAGGATGTAAAAAGGAGAATTGCCATAGAGTGGGTTGGATGCAATAATAGAACTCGGGACATTAGTATCGGGGGAAAGACTCATTAGTAAGACCATGGTATTACTGGGGTTCTTGGTGGCATGCAGCAAAAATTACATGTGGATATTTTCAGCAGAAATATATTAGGACTAATCAGATAGCTCACTGAATTGCCCAGAAGGATGGAGAACCAGGTTGGCCAAATGGGCAGAAGTAAATGGAAGCTAGATTCCCTTAGCCAGATCTTGCCACCAAGCCAGTCTGCTGAGGGTACCTTGGTGGTCTCTGTTGAGCATCAGTGCACCATCCCCAACCATTATAACCACCACTGGCCCTGGGTGCTGCCTGTGATCCACTCTGGATTCGATGCCTTTGACCTGTGCATTCGTTTGATAAAAAGCAAGCCTGCTTTCTCCGTAGTTGCAAAGAAAGCTGGGAAAGGGAATCCTTGCCAGTTTTTATACGTTGCAGCAGGTTCTGCTTCCTACTAAGATTTATAAGTGAGGAATTCTCCAAAGGTAGGAAGGAAATTCAGGAGCCGGCCAGCCAAAAATGCATGTCACAGATAATGGCAGGTCATGTTTTCCTCTTTGTTGGCTTTCTTGCGCCTATTGGTAAAAAAGCAAGTTAATTTCTTGTCATTTCTCATTTATGGAAGAATATTTGCAAAGCTGCCATTGCATTCTATAGTAATTAATCAAAAGAAAGTCCCATGTTCCTGTACTTCCATAAGCTGTTTGTTCTTTATTTCTTTCCAAGTCAGGCTTGAGATGTGCGCTCACACAGCCTCCTCAATGCAGACATGGCTCTGTACCAAAAAAGCTAATAAGCAATCCCAGGGTTCTTTTGTCCCTTTCTTTTTTGAATAATTGCTTTCCCTATTTCTTTCTTACCAATTCAGCCAACATACTTTATCTCAAGGAAATTACATTTGCTCACATAGATGTGTGAGTAAGCAGAATGACAAGTTTGTTTCAGCTGGAATTAGATGGATATTGCAATTACTTGGGGAAAGAACATTTCCCTGAATCCTGAATTCACCTATGAATCCTCTACAGATCACAAGGATCTCTGGGAAGGTGGTTCTCTTGCCTTAATATGGAGTGTATTTTGTGAGCACATAACTACCTCTGATTATGTGCTGAAATGCTCTTTTTGGCGCTGAGGGTAAACAAATATATTTTGATCTTCATTGTAATAGGGAGAACACATAAACTGAGTTTTTGTGGTCAAACCAAAGGGGGTCATGAGCTTTTTAAGTGTATGTGATAAGGACTGAAAAAGCAGAGTCATGGATGTTTTTGCAGCTTAAAAGAGTATTCAACTCAGACCCTCCATTTAGAGTTGTAACTAGAGTTTCCTTTCCTGGCCATGTTCCGCCACATTCTCTTAGGTGTCCTTTCTTTGGCTTTCTGGTAACATCCCATGATATGGTCTGCCCCAGCATTTATCTGATTTTAGTTTACTTGTTTGTTTGCCTAAGAGTTGATAACCTGCTTGACATCAAATACTGTTTGTTTCCCCCCAAGAACTCTTAGCTATGCCTTGGCTGGTGCAGCTCAATGGACTGAGCACTGGCCTGTGAACTGAAGAGTCCCTGGTTTGATTCCCAGCCAGAGCACATGCAGGCCAGGTTCCCTGGTGCAGGGCATGCTAGAGGCAACCACACATTGATGTTTCTCTCCCTCTCTATTTTCCTCCCTTCTTCTCTGTCTAAAAATAAATAAATAAAATCTTAAAAATAACTTTTATTAAAAATAAAAGAAGAACTTTTGGCTCTACTAGCCTCTACTTAAATTGGAAACTGGAACATTTGAAGGGGCAAATGACTTGAACATAGAGAGTCAATAGTATCAAGAAATTAAAGTAGTTATTTTTTGTTCCAAGTAGTAAGTAAATATGTCAGGCCAATCATAGGTTTTGAATGTGCATGACAAGCCTGGTGGCGTGTTGGGTACTTGTGCTAGATAGGGCATATAACAGACATAACACTTCTCTCTTGGGTCTTGGAATCCAGAAGAATGTGCTTTCAGGGACAGATAAAGTAAATTTGTATATGACTCAAAGGGCAGAGAAGGTGTTTCAGAATGCATTTCTGGCCAGAGGATTGTAAATATTCAAATTCAGCCCAGATATTAAGGAGTTTTAATAGAAATACTGTTGATAGAGATAGATGCTAAAATATTCCTAGAGCTTTTATTTAAAATCTTGTCTGGTGAGAAGACAGTGATGGTGACTTCTCACCATTTTTCTCAATAACATAGATTCATACACGAACAATGACATATATGACATTCATGAGACAGAGCAAAACATGTCATGCAATATGTTAGAATGAAGAGGGATAAAACAAAAAGGTAAGGGTAAGAATGTCACAGATGCAGAGCATAAATATTATGGCTTTTCCTGAGGAGTAATAAAGGAGCACTGGGATAGAAGTAACAACCAAAGATATAATTAAAGGAAATATCCTGGGTTTGGAAAACCATTCTGAATAGACTGGGGAGGCAGCTGTTGGGGTGGGAATGGAATGTAAAGGTGCCATTTCTTGGCAATGTTTTTAAAAAGAAGAAAAAATCTCTAATACATATGAAAAAGATCCCAATGATTCTATGAAGGAAAACAAGTTGAGTATCAGCAGACTTTGATAGAATGCACTCCGAATCAATGAAACAGATCTTGCTAATGTTGAAGTGAAAGAATTATGCTCCAAGAATTTGATGTTCAGCCAGCTTATTTTTTTATGATAAAGTTAGTAGAAACTCTGTATTATCAAATTAGCTGAAATTCAGAAATTTATTACCCACATCCATAGCTTTTATGGGAAAAACATTTAAAACAATGTTCTCCTTAACTGAAGGACAAATGAAAATTATACCCTTACAATACAATATTTAAAAGTGGTATTCTTGCTAGAAAACAGCTGTTTTAACATGGGCATAATTTGAAATAAGGAAAGTAATTAATATAAAAGTATTGCTACTTCAGCATTATTTATAATTATTATAAATTATTTACTTACAGTTACAAATTGGCAACAATTTAAATGTTCAACATTAGGAAATTATCTGTATGGTGGAATATAATGTCATTTAAATTAGCAAATAATGTCTTGATATAGGGAAATCATGTGATACAGTTTTAAGTCAAAAATGGCAGAAATTGTGTATGTGTGTTAGACATGTGTGTGTGTGTGCACGTGCATCTGAGTGTAGGCAGTTTTGTAAAGGAAAAGTTAGATCAGAATGTCGGTAATATTGGCTTATGTAATTTTTTTCAGGAAATTCTACAACAAATAACATTTTTAATCATTGTAAATAAATGCAAAAATATAAAATATAACTTTTTAAAGAAAAAATTCTTAAGGATTTTTTTAAAATGATGTAGAAATTATCTCACAAATTTAAAATTCTATAGGGATTTCAGTCTTTAAAAAGACTCTCCCTGGCCTGCTCTCTTTCTCCTCCAAAATCATAATATAACAATATTCACATCAAATGAAGAAAGAATTAGCATTCTGGAAAATACTGCATAATGCTAACAAATAACATAAATAAGACAGAACTCTTTATTCTGCATCAGATTTTTTTTGCCAAACTGGGAAGTAAAATAATTGTTAATAAGAATGTATTACTATTACTATTAGATTCTGTATAATAAATAATAAAATTTAAATCATATTCATAAATATATAAAGCTAGTACATACTTATATTCAATATTATTCTTTCAGGAAAGGAAAAACTCCATGAAGAAGATACCCAGATAGTTCCAATACTTTTTAATAACACAACCAGATAAATTAGACTCCAGAAGGGAACAACTAGAAGGGTAGATAAGGGAAAGTAAACAGAGGCCTTGAGAAAAACATTATTTGCAATTGGCAAAAAAAGAGGGAGAGAGAAATGCATTATAAATATGATAAATTGCTAAATTTGACACCAATTTCTGGGTACAACTCCAGCAAATTAATAAATAATTTGTGAGTTTATAGAAAGGGAGCAACCACTAGATTTCAGAATGTGTTCAAAAGAACAGGAATATAAGTTACTTCTTGATTTATTTTTTATAGATTAATAGACTTCAAAATTTTAAAAAGAATTCAAAGTCTTTGTTAGTTTGAGCAACACACTTGACAGTTTTTAGTGATATTCTTTTGATGAATTGGAAAGCTGTTAGTAAAGAGTATAGGTAACAAAATTTTACTCCGGGGGTGGGGAAGAAATGCCCAGCCTCACAGTTCTGTATTGGCCCCTGCCCCTGTCACAAAGCTCATCAATTACTTGGATGTGGACTTAAATGGTGTACAAATGACTGAAATCTGAAGATCACATAAAAAATATGGAATTCAGGATGATTTAGTCCAGTTGAGACAAACAGCCAAAACCTAGACAACTTCATCATGATTAAATTCAAATTCAATTGTTTATGTTAGAAAACAAAGAACGGAGGTGGGTAGAACTCTCTGGAATGCTGTTAACAGAAACATGAGCAGATTTTTAGACAGACTAAATCTCCTAGAAAGGAGCAGAATAATGCAGCTATTAAACAATTTTATTACTTATTGGATAGCATGAAGAACAGGTTATTGTCAAGTCCAAGGGAGCTGATGGTCCTATCCTAAACTACGCTTCTCAGTTCACATAATCATGGTATCTAGTAGGTGCTTCACAGATTAGCCAAGGGCAGAGTGATCTGAGAATTTCCATGAAATTAAAACAGAACCAAAACCTCTCTGATGGTTCTGTGTATATTTGATTTATGGGAAAAAGCTTTTAGGGCCACCCTGAGAAGAATCGTTTTGTTTTCAAATTTAAAGAGCTGTTATGCAGGAGAGAGAATAGGTTAATTTTGGCTTATCCTTGCAGGTGGTAGAAATTGTCACAAGAACTTTCAACTATTAGAACTGTATGAAGTCAGAGTGGCAAATCTTAGGAGGCAATGGACCCCTGTGATTTTTATTGTTCGGATGTGTGACTGACAGCTCTCCTGGTAAAGGTTTGTACAGGGTGGGAAAGATGGGTTGAATGATGGTCTAAGGACTTCTAACTCTAAGGTGGTCTGAGCTTGTAGATTCTGTTTGGGCTTACTTTTTAACTTCAGTAGGTAATGTTTAATATCTTAGAATCATCCTTTTATTATAAGATGACTCAGTGAGGATGGTAAATGAAATTTATTGAGAGGAGATGAAATGCATTTAGCTTGCTGTTCTTTGATAGATCTTAGCTGAGACCGACATTGACCATGGCATCTATGAGTCTGTGTGTCAGGTTCTATATCTACGTGTGACTGTTACTTTGTGCTCTATACGGTGCTGTCATTCTTCAAATATTTTATTCTTTTTTAAAATTCCCCTCAGGGTTAACTTTAACAATGAATAAAAACATTAAATCATTATATTTCAGTGAGCTTCTAAATAACTATATAAGGGTTTTGTATTTGAACTGAACTCTAATTCTACGTGGCATACAGATTGTTTTTTCCTTTTTATTGAGTTTATTGGGGTGATACTGCTTAACAAAATTCTAATGTAAACTTCCGGAGTCTAGGCATGTAGGCAAGTTTATACTGTGCATTGATAATATAATTATGGCCATATTTTTTGAAAATGTATCCTCTCTGCAATATACTTATGGTCACTTTATGTGGTTTATCTCATTTAATCCCCACGAAAATCCTGATAGATAACTCTCCAATTTTATGGGTTGGAAGACAAAGTTCTAGAGAGTTTAAGTTATTATGTGATTCAGAGGCAAGGCTTTTACCACTGTACCTCCTGTCACATTAGAGCAGTGAGATTTATTTTGAATACCCCAGAATTCACAGTTTCATTTCACTCTCAAACTCCAACCACCCAGGAGCAGATACTTCAGGAGTGTCCTTCTTATACTCGCCATCCCCCCCGACTTTTTTTAAACCAACTACACGTGACAAAAAATCAGACTTTGTTTTTTGCTTAATCATTCTTTCTACCCAGCCTACTTACTAATATGAGTTGTAAACATTTAGGACAGCTTTCAAATGTTAGCTTTTTAGGAGTTTGTACTCAGGTAAGTCTAAACTATGTCATGTTCCTCCCAGGACCCCTAAATGTCTTCGAGCCTCACATCAGACAGTCAATCAATTAGGACCATTCACGGGAGTCCACAATGGGTAGAGTCCTGACCTAGTTCCCATGGAGAATAACCGGAGAAAGCAAAGACTGTCAGCCCAGTGAAACACAAAGTGATGTAAGAACACATTCAGGCAGAAATACATGGAGCACGGATAAATTAATCAAACAGTAGGGGGTCAACCAGCTAATCTGTTGTATTTCTATGGAACATTGACTACCATGGTTGGGCATTATTAAAAGTTCCTCATAGCAGATACAATAAAAGGCATTGTGCAGTCAGAACAGATTCCCTACGTTTTTATTCCTTCCAGACCTACAGGATTAGTCATTGATTTCAGCAACAAGGAGCCCATACAATGATATTCATCACCTGCCAGTGATTGCCCCTCTCTTGTTCACTGCACAGCCTAGAGGAGGCAGCAAGGTTTCTTAGTGGGATGTGTTAATTCAACCAAGTATCTAAATACACAGCCCCGCTTATTGAGATAAGGCTGTGGCATAGCTGTAACAATTTTCTTCCCTCTTCTTGTTTATATTGAGTGAATTCGCTTTCTTTGTGGATAAATCCTTTGAGACCCACTCTCATTGGATTCCCTATTGCAAAGGGGCCAGAGATGGTATCCAAATCATTGGTTCTTTATTAGTTTGGGACCATAGGAAAAATACTTGAGACAATGGAAACCTTTTTTATTTTTTCTTACCTCCCTCTGTCTCCCTGCTCCTCCTCCTTCACTGCCTCCCTTAAGTATATGTTCATTTTTATGCCATTTCACAGTTAAAATAGAATTTGGTGTAAATAATTAGCTCCTTAAAATCACAGAATGGGTAAAGTCCTCTCTGTGCTATAATTTTTTTTAGGGAGACCAATTGTAAAGAAATTATTTTGGTGCATGGGTGCTCCAAATTTCAATTGAAACATCTCTAGCTAAAAGTCTCATGCTTGTTCTGAGACATGATTACCTGATTGGATGCAGGGCTTGGCAGAAATCACTTTTCAGCTCAGACATGGATGGCGACAGAGTCTCATTACGTTAATTTTATTTACAGGGCAGCCCGGTTTCCTGTGCTGTGAGCTGGGTGCTTATTCAGCTGCCTTGGCTTCGTGGGTTTGCCGCACAGCATATTTTTATTTCCTAACCATCTTGGCCCTGGAAGGATGTCTGGCCTCATTTCACTTTCATAACTCTGATGAAAGCCACAGAAGTTTCCAGGGATCCAGAGCAGGCTACTTGTGGGGCCCTTCCTTACAGCATGTGAATGGCTACTGGAGAGTGGGTTCTAATCTGGACAGAGCCCACTGTCTCCAGGGGCTTTTAGCTTTGCAGAGGAAGGCAGAATTATCACTGAATGTGGCATTGACCTCCCTGTGCTACATCTCTGAGGCATGGCTTGTAGCCACTAAAGTCCTAGATCCTCTACCTTATTCTTCATATAAGTCTTATACCCCCTCACTATTGTCCAGGAGGCTCTGGGTTAGTAGTTATTACAAAGGATGTGAGGAAAACTGAAACAGATCTGACTTTGAGGTTGCTACTGCTTTTTTATTCCATTTTTTCACTCAATGCCTAATGTTCTTACATGTTATAAGGTACCTACACACATATTCTCTCATGTAAGCATCACATAATTACCTGGCCATGGAGACAGTGAGAACATGCGCATTTCATAAAAGAGGTTCAGAGGGACTAAGTGACGTATACAGGTCACACAGCTCCCAAGTGTGGAACTGGAATTTAAAACCTAAGTCTCTTAACAAGTAATCAGTGATATTTTTTTCTCCCTCAGGAATGGTCCTAATCAAAATTAATATCTTAATTATTATATGAATCTTCAGAAATTGTTCAATTTGTCATGAGCATTTTGTCACGTTTGGAAAACTGTTATAGAGGGGACTTCACTCTGATCACAAGAAGATACTGATGATTGTTGAGAAATCAGATCATGACTAAATTTAATTTCACATTCAGCCATGAAAATTAAGCATCCTTTCAACATATTTTCAGCAGACAAGATTATATTTTATGTTGGGTGTGTCTGCACTGAGCATGCTGCAAATACTAAGGACCGAGGTTTCCTGACGTACAATGCTGGGGCTGACCAGCCTGGCTTTTATGTTACGTGGCTAACTGGTCCCGAAAGCTGATGTACTTGCACTTTGGGACTATAAAAATGACTTATTTATGCACATATAGGGCATGAAATATTACTAAAATTCATCCCTTACCACTCAGACCAACAGTTCCTGTTCACCAAGCTCAGGCCATCTCTGGGTACTGTGCTAAGTGCTTTCCGTGTGCTATTTTGTAACGTACTTGCCACTACCAGGCAGCAGATTAGGGACTGTTGGCCTGGTGAAGAAAAGGAGGCTCAGAGAGTAAGGTATTTGCTTAATAACGAAGTGACAGGGGTTGGAATACAGGACTAACTCCAAAGCTCAAACTTGTACCTAAATCTCCTACAGCCGCTATGCCAGGCATTTAGCAAGATCTGCTGCTAAAAGCTGCCTCCCTTTGTCTTCTTAGCCCAGGGCTTTCTTTTTCAGTTGATTTTTTGTTGTTGTTGTTTTTAGAGAGAGGGAAGAAAAGAGAGAAAGGGAGAGAGAGATCAATTTGTTGTTGCATTTATTTATGCATTCACTGGTTGATTTTTCCCCATGATTTAAGGTTTAATTCACAACTTTATTTTTATAGACACATAAAAACTAGTGAGAAGTTGAATGGTGATATTCTATTTTTTTAAAATGTATTGTTGACACTATTATAGATTGGTTGGTTCTTGTATGTGCCCTGACTGGGGTCAAACCTGCAGCTTTGGTACACTGAGACAACGCTAGAACCAACTGAGCCATCTGGCCAGGGCCTTCAGCTTTCTTAATACTATCATAACCTGGAAGTACTTGAGACCAGAAGCTGCTACTCTCATTCTCCCCCTCTCTCCCTACAAGTGTGGCAAAACTGAGGTTCCAGTTTGGTTTGAAATGTTAGACTTTTATATTTGTTTTTGCTCAGGTTTTGTGAAATAGGAACATTAAACAATTATCCCTATCTTTCATATTAGGAGAAAAGAAGAAAGAAAAGCAAGCATTTGCTTCAGTGGGTACACATTTAAAGGGTAAGAGATACCTCTTATCCTGAAAGATCTGAGTAATTGCCTCAATTTTCCACTTCTCCTTTCATGTGTAGACATGGCCTCATTTTGTTTTAGAGCTTTTTCTACCAATAAGGCTGCAGTATATTTGAAGTTTTCAATTGTCTCAAGGAGAATGTAATGAGATCTTTTCCTTTGCAGCCTTTTATAAATGTATTGTAAAAGGATCATTAAAATATGAATATTTGACTTGGTGGTTTTCACAAATATTCACATCCCTTCAATGGCAGTAGCATCGTGGGATGTCAACTGTGCAGCCAGTTAGGACCACAGTAAATTGTTAACACTAAACCTGTATAAATGTCATCCTGCTGCCTCCCTCCCACCTCTTAAAAAATGAAGCTGCATTTTGAATTGAACACTTCTCAATTGTTATTTTAAAAATAAAATTACCCTGATTTTTCTTATTCAAAATTGTTTCCAGTTTTCTAGATTTTTAAGGCTGACAAATTAAAACAGGGTATTTTAGAATTGATTTCTTTAGCTGCTGAGATTTCTTTCTGTAACATTTGGTTCAAAAACAATTTCCATAGTGGAATCATCAACCAGAAAATCAGGACTGATAGGGAGAAAGCTATAGCCAGATGGGGACCACAGTTGGGTGGCAAAGTGTTTGGAATATAAAGAAGAAATAGTCTGTAAATTTCATAATGGTGAAATTGGATGAGTGGTTCAAATTTATGATCTCAACCTGGTGATTGAGCCAAAGGCAACTCTTGGCGCTTGAATCCTAGTACAAATTTCTTGTTCTACTAGATTTCCTGACTTCAGGGAACCCAGCTGGTGGATGGGAAAAGTGATTGTAATGTTACGGTTCAAATCTGCAAGTAAGTTCACCTAAACTTCTCATTCCATCTTAATGTACCCCAGCAGGCTGAATTTCAGAACTTTGCTTTTATATGGAGATTATCTTAACATCTAGAAAATAATGTAAGACTGTACGACTATATATTTTTTATATGCATAGTATATTGAAAGATTTCATCTGTATTCAATGCCCATAGATTTTAGCTGATGGAACTCCAATTTACAGTTAAGAAAATAAGCCTATTTTTAGGGCCCAAGAGTAGTTGATAAACCTTTGGAAAATTAGCAGGAAGTACTCCTCTGCTTTTTTCTCCTAATTGTTCAAAATGTCATAAACAACTTGGGACATGAAAGGCAAAGACAGCAGGAGGGTTGGGGTCCTGCCTTGAGAGGCAGTAGCTGGTTTTCAGTGAGGCCTGAAACTGAGTGAGAACGTGGTAATAAAATGACCATTTCTCAATTTCAAATGAAAGTATGAGGCTTGATCCAGGAGAACAGGTGAAGAAATGGTGGGTTTGTCTTGTTCTTTCATTTCTCTGGCACATATTGTTCATTCATTCATTCATTCATTCATTCAAAATTTGACAACTGAGTGCCTATTTTTAGGCATAATGCTAATAGCTGGGAATAAAAGTGAACAAGACTGAAATATTTCCATTCTTCATGGAATTAAATGGAGGATATAGATAAATATATAGGTAGTTACCATAGAGTGTGCCACACCAATGATAAAATTCATATAGTGATGAGAAGCATGTAGCAAAAGCATCTAATCTAGATGCTTTTCTAGACTTTAATCTAGATCCCACAGCCTAGATTAATCTAGGCTGTGGGATGGGGCCTGGGGGTCATGATGCTTTCCTGAGCAAGGGAGATTTGTCCTGAAACCTGAAAAGTTAGTTAGGCAAAAGAAGACGTTTATTAAGGTGGGATATCGTCTCGCCTTAGGCATTTATCCGAAATGTGAAGTGCCAGCCCTGACTGGTGGGATTCAGTAGGTTGGGTGTCACCCCACAAAGCGAAAGGCCACTGATTTGATCCCTGGGGGGGGCCCAGGCCTGGGTTGCAGATTACATCATGAATGGAGCATGTATGAGAGACAATGGGTCGATGTTTTTCTCCATCTCCATTTCCTTCCCTTCCCCTCTCTCTAAAAATAAATAAGTCTTTAAAAAGTAAAATAAAATGTGAGGTGCCAGGATTAGAAGAATGCTCCAGAAAAATTGTTTTGTGTAAGGGTCACCTTATCTCTCCTAGAAGATAAACTGCCACCAGTGATCATTTGCTTTTTATGTAGATAGGAGCATTGAGATGTATCAGTTTGATCCACGTAGTCCCACCGTGAAGTGTAGAGCTGTCTTTAATTGTAGAGATTTCTACTTGGCGATGGATATTCAACTAATCCATCTATGTCTGCACTGACTCATTGAGAATTGAACTGATACCTTTGTTGCCAATGGCTGGGGTCACCTCGACCTGGCCTTGTGTTCAGGACAGTAAGAGTTTATTTATTCCAATCTACATGATCATAAAATCAATAAAAAAGTTAGGGAATCTAAAAGTTTAATAGAACCCCTAGAGAAGAATTTGAAAGTTTCTTATATGTGCCATTGGTCAACACATTTGAAGTATATTTTAAAGTGTTTAGGTTCACTTCGGTTTGCAGGTTTAGATGAAAACAAGTTCTGAAAACGTCTACTGTTTTCTGTCTTTTCTTCTGCATCAAAAAAAAAAAAAAGACAAATTCACACAGGAGTAAAGAAGTCATCATGAAAAGCAGATCACCTAAGTTTTTGAATTTATAATTTTGTCACCTCAAAAATTGCATGAATTCTTAGTTTACATTTGTATTCACTTGTTCAGATTTCCATGACACCAGGTGAGGGGCCGTCTTCTGAGGGTGTCAATGTCCTGCCCAAACAAGCTGAATGACTCACAGTGTTTGTTTTGTATTTAATATCACATTAGATTTCAAGCCACCCAAAATGATAAATAAGTATTTATTGGGATCATTTAATGTGAAAAAAATCAGTTAGTAGCCCCACAGCAAAATCCTAGAAATAATGATGAATATGTTGTAAATAGTGACATATTTTGAAACTAGGGCTAACCTTTAACCTGCTATTTTATTTTACCTTTTAAAAATATTTTATTCATTTATTTTTAGAGAGGGGGGAGAGAGGGAGAAAGAGAGGGAGAGAAAAATCAGTTGGTTGCCTCTCACACAGCCCCAACTGGAGACCTGCCCTGCAACCCAAGCATGTGCCCTGGCTGGGAATAGAACCTGCAACCTTCCATTTTGCAGAATAGCCCTCAATCCACTGAGTCACAGTAGCCAGGGCTACCCTGCTATTTTAAGGAGTTCATTAATATGCTACTAAATTATTTTATAGAAAATGTATTTGTTTTTAATGAACTTGTGTTAAGCTCCCACTATGCACAAAGCTCTTGGTCCTTCATTATAACTGTTTTGCTCTTCTGGATCAGTTTAGAGATTTCAATATCTAGGGATAAGCACCTCTTTATTGAGTTGTGGTATTGGCATTCCTTTATCAGATTTTTTTCTTGTAACATTTTCCCCAGTTGTTTAAATACATTTTATCAAAAGGTACAAAATCATCACAGAAAATTAGAAAAATAAATTATGTATATTTCCATTGTCTAGTTAGAACCATTGTTACAATTTGCTCTTTTTAACCCATATATTTTCTGTCTCTAAATTGGGAATGTAACATTTATTATACCTTTTGTTCACTAATCTTCTTATGTCAGATTAGTAAATAATGTCCACGTCATGAGCTTTTCCCCCTTTCCTACATTTATTTTTCAGGGATATGATTTCTTGTAGCACAATAGTGTTCCCCATGTGAATGAAGTTATTTAGGCAATCCTATATCATTGGGCATTGTATTGATTAGGGTAGAGGCTAAGCGACTGTGATGCAGAGATTTGAGCATTAGTCATTCAGATATGATAGAAGTTTATTTTTTTCTCTTGAGCTAGCACAGAGACAGGCAGGTGGCCCAGCTGTGGCAAGTGGCTTTGCTCAGGGAGGACCCATAGAAATCCAGATTTCTTCCGTATTGTTGTTCTTCCACCTCCAAGGGTGTTGCCTTTTACTCCATGGTTAGAATTATTTAATGAGCACCATGTCCTTGCCCTTCATATGAGAAGCCAGTTATTATTTTTTAAATAAATATGTCATCTGATTAAACCTGGGAAGGAGAGTGGTGGTGTTATTCCAAAATGAAAAAGAGGAAGATAAAGAGTGGAGCAATTAATTTATCTGCTATAGGCATCTATATTTTTTCTAATTTTTATACTATAGTTATTGCATAGAGCTTTCTTATATATGTGTTAATGTGTACATTTGACAACTGATTAGAGATAACTATGGAGTATTAGGTAAAATATAATATGCTTTTACATTTTTTGACCTATACTTTCTAATTGCTTTTTAGAAAGGTTCCATCTTGGTTATTATCTTCTATTTTAGTTTTTGGCAATTCTGTATTTTAAAATGGAATTTCATAGTGTTTTTTTATTTGCATTTATTTCACAGCTAGTCAGCTTGAGTATTTTTCAGGATTATTGATGATTTATATGTATTTTGTGATTTACCTCTTGATATCCTTGACCAATTTTTCTCAGAACTTTTTTCTTGATTTGTCATATGTCCAGTCATAAATATAGCATGCATTTCCCCATTTTTAATATTTTTAATTGTATTTTTGATGCAGAATTTTTCATTTTTATGTTTTTGGAGCTAATATATTTTTGTGATATCTTTTTTTCTTTGTTTAATGTTTTGCTTAGGAAGGCTTACACAAAACTAAACTGAGATAAATAATTGCTGCTTTTTCTTTCCATTGTTATTTTGCTTTTTTCTTACAGTTATGTCTTAAATTTCTATGTGGTTATAAACTGACAAATACCTTTCCTGCTCATTTTTTTCTGCAGAATTACTCAACAGTTTTTATATTGGTTGCCAAGTATGTGCCACATGATTGACTAAGTAGATACCATGGACCTATGGATAGAGCATAATACCAGTGAATTCTGTCTTTCTTGAAGAACATGAAAATCATTTTTCTGTATATAAGTCCTTATATATTTTTGGTGTGATTTTGGCATTCTCTTCCACTAGATTCTGGGACATTTTAATACAGTATCAGTCTTAGGGTTAGAGGCAATATATTCTATTTAATGCAAAAAATCAAACAAAACTCAAGACTCAGTGAGACAAATCTCACCTAAATTCTTGGTATGATGTTATTTGCTACATAGTTCTGAGGCAGCTATTAAAATTAAAATGAAGTAATGAAATATATATTATGCTTGTGTAGTAAATGCATTTTAATACTCAATTATTAATATAGCCATTTATATATCCACAGAATTAGGTTTGGCACTGCCACCCCGGACCATTGTGAGAATGTGGCAGGGTCCCAGACAACAGTATCAGTATAAAGTATGGTAATAGTTTGTGAGTGGAGAGCCCACTAGTTGGGACAACTGCCATTGCCGACATATGTTCTTGGCTGCTCTTATTTTTAATCACTTTTGAACTGTGTAAAGCTGCTACCTTAAGTTCTGATGAATTATCCATACGAGCTAATAAATATTTGCCTATATTAACTGGTGACTATGTATGTTTTATTTTATTTTTTAAACATTTTATTTATTTATCTTTAGAGGGGAAGGGAAGGAGAGAGGGAGAGAGGGAGAGAAATATCAATGTGTGGTTGCCTCTTGTACGTCCCTTGCCGGGAACTGGCCTGCAACCCAGGCATGTGCCCTGACTGGGAATCAAATCTCAATTTCTTGGTTCACAGGCCCACGCTCAATCCACTGACCTATATCAGCCAAGGCAATGTATGTTTTATTAGCACCTTAGGTAGTTAGTTTTTTCATTGATCTTGGATATATACATACTTGTCCTTTAAAATTCATTTGATACATAATGTCATCATAATTATACCTGTTGCCAAGGTAGTTGAGTATTTCTCTGTTATTTGTCCGAATATTTCAATTTGTTGTCAGATTTCATATTATTTTCAATCAAAAGCTATTTTTTTAAATTCCAAATTCTCATAAAAATGAACTATTGTTATGGTTTGAGCTACATAATCTTAGCTAAATAGGTACTGTGTGACTCTTTTTCAGCCACATTTGAATTTGTATTGTAATTAATAATAGATTCTCTGATGGTTATTGTCTAAATTTCCAAATATTGGCACTTTAAAGCAAGCATTTTTTCATGACCTAACCTATTGTTTATGATCTAAACTACAAACTTATCCATAGAACTCATTTCTCATTTGGTGGTATGTAGGTAATGCAGCTGAATTATATTTCTCTCTCACTCTGAGCCACCACTGTGTCATTTATGGGCATTTTGGATAATATAGTAGGTAATGTTTTCTGTTCCCTCATGAATTTTAAAAGTTAAAGAAAGTTCTTAATTCAATTGTTTTACTGTGATTTGCCGTTAGCAATTACAGGTAACTCTGCTAAAACCAGATTCCAGATCACTAAATTAATGCAGTTCTCATTGCACAACATTATTTGGAACAAAGTTCCAAAATTATTTCAGTTCATCACAGTAACCCTGTGAAAAAGTGAGATGAATAACAGTGTTTCCTGCTTTGTGGACAGAGATGTTAAATGGCAGTCAAAATAACACAGTTGGAAAAATGTCAGACATATCCTTGAATTCCTGCCTCTCCCTACAGGTTCAGGACTTTTTTCAGTATACACTTTAAAAAAAGTTAAAAATAACATTTACAGTAGGACATGGACTGATTTCACCTTGTGGAATATTGTTGTTTTCCAAAAATACTGACAAATTGAGAATATTTCATAATCATGTAGGAAAAGCTTTACTTAGTAAATTAAATTGGTTACAATAAGCTGCGAAAATTTTTTCATTTTATGTTGCACACTGGCTCGCCTTTTTTAAGTTCTGTTTTACTCCACTTTTAAATTTATAATTCTAATCTAAACAAACAATCATGTTCATTTTTGTTGATTATATTAAGCTTTTTATATAAAACTATTACTTTATGATGTGTTGATTATAGGAAATTTCGAACACATTAAAATAAATGATAGTAATTTTAGCATCTAGAGATGGCAAATAGTGCAATATCTTTGTTAACCTGTGTGTATATATGAATACACATGTGCATGCATACTTAAATGGAGATGTATGTGAATATTTCCTATTTTTAAACAAAATTTAGAGTCTACTCTTTATTTAGGGTATATTTGGAGTATTAAAAGAGTTTCCCATAAACTCTGATGACATGATTTTAAAATTTGCATTCTATGAATTTTTTATTGTATAAATTATTTCATAAAAACTCTTTTGCATTGTATTTCTTGACCAATTCCTCCATGCCAATAGACATACAACTCAAATACTTCAATTTGAACAAACCAAGTTTATTTCTTCCTTTACTTCTATTTTTACTGAATAGCTCAAACCATATTTTTTATTATTGATAAATTGTATTATAATATAAAATAAAATCAGTAATTTTATTACTAAATTACTACTATGTTAGGAAAGAGAAAGTAACAACTTTTATGAAAGAAAACTGCAATGAATATCATGCACTGTCTCAGGAAGTGAGAGAAAGCAGCGATGCCAATAATAACAGATGCTTTAAGCCCACATAAATCAGTGAGAAATAAGATGTGGAAGAACTTTAGAAGACTTAGGGGCTGAAGAATGGGCCCCTGAAGGTGAATAAAGACTTGAGGGTCCTATGCAAGGCTTGAGCACTGGGCATGCAGTGGGTCGGCCGTGATGCTCCAAGGGTGTTTTGAGAACTGACCTAACCTGTGGCTCTTCCAGGAACAGGCATCTCTGCATAGCCAAAGACTATTGTCCAAAAGGCTCACTAATTCTACATCCATCAACTCTTCCTCAGGACGAATGCAGGTCTGTGAGAATAGGTCCTGGAACTGGAGGTAGCAGAGTAGGCGGTGCCACTCCTCTCGTCTGCTCTGGCCATACATAGTACATAAGGCTCAGTCTATTTTCAAGGACTTGGCCTTGAATGTTCAATTTAATTGACTTTCAGAAGGAAGAGTGCAGGCACATTTTTCTTTGCCTCTTAATTCCTCTAGCTACTTTAAGTCTGGCCATCTAAAAAACGCTAATGACCATCTTTAAATTTTAAAAAATGGAGTTTAAATCAAGAAGGAAAAAAGATATTAATGTCTCTCTTGTAAGTTGGTAAATTGAAAAGCTTTTCTGCCTTGTCTTCCTGGAAGGAAAGAGAGGGGAGGAAAATCTCCAGGTCATGTTTGAAATTATTAGTAACTTTAAATGTAGATTTTACCATTTATTTATATAATTTCATAAATTATTTTGGTATTTGCATAATGTTTCCTTTTCAGATTTTAAATAATTATTTTCACCTGGGATTCACTTTCATTAATTTCTCAGGTGTGATTATTTTTTTCTATTTTTTTCCTCCATCTGGTCTTGCTTGCACTAGATTTTTAATTAGTTGAATTATCTCTCTTATATATCACATTCTTCCCTGGTTTCCAGGGCTAGCATAACATTTTCCTCATTTTTAATTTTGGCTCTTCATTTCAGTAGGAACTGGAGGTGGGTGAGACTTAAAGCTATGGATTTAATTTACTATATTGTAGTAGGCTTTGAAAACATGACTTTGCAGTATTTTTTGATGTGGGGATAAATCTTAACTTATTTAAATATTTATTCATATTTCAGCATTTAGTTTATTTTTAAATTTTGCTCTAATTAATAACGCTATAACAAACTTTTTATATCTATAATTTTATCCATGTATCTCAGGAGCTTCCTCTGTCTTATATTTATTTTTCTTATATTTATTGTATTCTTGTATTTACTGTAACCCTAAGAAACTTGGTAATACACTATTTCAAAATAACTTTTAAAGTGACACAGGAGGAGAGAGGAAGATGGCGGTGAGGTAGGAGGGAGCAGATTCCACTTCCCCCTACACATGAGAGAAAAACCTAGCTGATCTATAGAGGAACAGAGCAAACAGCCAACAGTACCCCAACATAGATAAAAATATGATACCAAAAATTGTAGCGGACGCTGAAAAAACAGACAGTAAGGAGAATGCTTCAGGACAATAAGGTCCCAGGGACCAATGCAGGGATCAGGGCGGCTGCTGCCACAGGCTCCACGCCCACGGGTCTGCCACAGGGTCCTCAGGAGAGAACTAGGTCAACTGCTCCGTCCCCTGCCAAACAAGGTTTGAGCAGCACCAGGAGAGACTTGGCTGCTTGAAGTTGCAGAGAGGGGAATAAGGACAAAGTGGCAAACACACAGAGGCTGTGAGTACACATGAAGTCTGTGCATCCTGGTTGGGGAGAGTTGAGAGTTGCACAGTGACGGGCCCTGACCCAGATAGTCACGGGTCTGGCTGGAGAAGTGGGCTGTGCCAGAGGCCAGGCTGCTGCATGGAGCAGCAGGCTTGAGTAGGAGGAATTTCTCAAAAAGAAAAAGTGAAAAGAGAGACACTGTTTGGGGAATTCTCCTGCAGCAGCTGCTCTGGCCTCCTCCCTACCCAGGTGAGCAGTGATCCTGAGGTTGTGTAGGAGGCCTTGCACATCCCCAAAGCACTGTGAAGGGTGCACCCCCAAACCCGTGGGACCAAGGCAGCCTGGCCCCGCCCCCACATGCCTACACCCCAGCCCATAGCAGTAACCTGGGGAAAGTGTGCACTGAGGAAGACCTGGATCCTACACCCAAGGCACCGGGGAGAGGCACCAGGCTAGCTCTAGGGAGAGTGCATGAAGCTGAGTGCGGACCAGGAAGGGAGAAAAGCCATACCAATTGCCCCTCAGCCTGCTGCAGCCAGCAAGACCAGAAAAACTGGTTTGGCCAGTTTGAAACCAACAAGAGGCTCTTTGTTTTTTTTTTAATGTATTTTTTTTATTTTTTGTTATTTTTTATCTTTCAATTACTTTTTCCTCTCTTTCCTTCTTTCTTGTTTTATTCCTTTTTCCTTTCTTTCCAATTTTATCTCTTCTTCCTTCCTTCTGCTTTTTTAAAAAATACCCACAAGTGAGATAAAAAAAACCCTGGAACTGTGAAAAGACCAGAGTTGGACCCAAAGAGGGGGCATCCCAACAGCTGAGACAGTGAGACAAATTTCACTTTGCTATTACAGAGAACCTGCAAGTTATTACATATTTGTATTATTTTTTTCATTATTCTTACATCTTTTATTTTAAAGGTATTTTTGTATTCCTCTTCTTTCTGCATAGTCTTCTTGGCTTGACTAGTTATGTTGTATCATTTGACAGGTTTCCCCTGTTCTCTCTTTCATAGTGTATTGCTAATTAACTGTCCTTCACTTCACTTGTGTTCCATTAGCACACTACTCAAGGTCCTATACTCCTATTCCTCTTATCCAGATCACATAGATTCTGTCATATGATTGTTGCTCTAATATTATTGTAAATAATAGCTGTTCCATACAACTGTAAATACTTCACAACACCCCTCCCAGATCTTAGCCCATTTCACGATTTCCTGAACTCTATTACTGTAGTGGTTAATTTTATTCTCTCACGCACTACTCCTATTTCCTATCCTTTACTCTCACCTTACCTCAGAATCAGACCTCCCACAACCACACTGCTTTCTAGATCCAGCTCACATTCCTTCCCTCCCCAACAAGAGTCTTCTTATCTTCTTTCCATCCTCTATAAAAAAGTGGCTAGTTGGGTGGAAGATCATGGTTAACACTATACATAGCCAAAGGATCTCCTATCTCTTCTCTACCAGCTGCTACTGTAAATATCATAGCATACTCTCTTGCTATCTTAAACCATTTTGCCTTCTGCCTCCAACTGCTCACAAAAAAGAGAAGGTGGAAGCGGTGAACACCAGGATATCCACTGGAAGAGAAAACCCAACAACAAAGGAACCACCAACAGATAACAACAGAAGAAGGTGAAGGAGTTAGTGGAAACCACACAAACCTAAATCCAGGACCTATCTGGAAACACAACTAAATAGTGGAGAAACTATCCAGTACAAACAATTGAACAAGAGCAAGAGACAATCCTCAGAACCTTGTACACACAGAAAAACCAGCTTCAACACAACCTGCCCTCACCAGCACAACAAAATACAAGAGGTGGTGGACAGAGTGACCCTCAATTTACCAGCTGGTGGGAAGGACACACAAAAGAAAGACCCAACAACAATCAAAACCCAAAGACAAACACAGAGCCAACTTAAATGACAGCCCAAGACCAGTGAGCTCAGGAGATCAAGGAGACTGCACTACTGAATCTCACAGGTATTCTACATAGAAGTTCACACCATAAACCCAGGGAGCCAGAACAGATCAATTTAAGAAGCTGAGGCTAACAAGAAGACTCTCGCAAATAATGGGAAGACAAAGAAACAATCCCCAAACAAAAGGAAAAGGGGAAATCTCAGAAAGAATGCTAAATGAAATAGGAGCAACTCAACAATAAGATATTGAGTTCAAAGCAATAATTATCAGGAAGCTCAATGAGCGCACAATAAGCTACCAGAAACTACAGGGAAACTACAATGAACTCACTGCAAACTATATCAACATGAAAAAGGAAATAGAAACTATCAACAAGGCCCAAGAGGAAATGAAGAATACAATTTCTGAACTGAAGAACACAGTAGAAGGAATCAAAAGCAGGATCAATGAAGCAGAAGATTGGATCAGCAAGCTGGAAGACAAAGTAGAAAAAAACACCCAGAAAGAGCAAGAAAAGGAAAACAGGCTCAAGAAGAATGAATAGAGATTAAGAGAAATACAAGACAATATGAAATGTAATAATATCTGTAAAATGGGGATACCAGAAGGAGAAGAAGAAGATCAAGGGATAGAAAACCTATTTGAAAAAGTAATGATGGAAAACTTCCCTAATTTGATGAGAGAAAAAGTCACACAAATACAGAAATCACAGAGAGTTCCAATGAAGAGGAAGCCAAAGAAGCCCACTTGAAGACACATCATCATTAAAATGGCAAAATTCCAAGACAAACAGAGAATCTTAAAGGCAGCAAAGGAGAAATGGGAAGTAACATACAAGGGAACCCGAATAAGGTTAGCAGCTGACTTCTCAATGGAAATGCTCCAAGCCAGAAGAGAATGGCAAGAAATATTCCAAAAAATGAGAACCAGAGGCTTGCAACCAAGGCTACTTCACCCAGCAAGGTTCTCAATCAAGATATAAGGCCAAATAAGGAGCTTTTCAGACAAAAGAAGTCTAAAAGAATACACCTCCACCAAACCAGTTCTGCAAGAGATACTAAAGGGACTGCTTTAAGGAAAGGAAGGAAGAGAAAGAGAAAGAGAAAGAGAGAAAGAGAGAGAGAGGAACACAGGTATGAAAATGACAATGAATAAGCACCTATCAATAATAACCTTAAATGTAAATGGATTAAATGCTCCAATCAAAAGCATAGAATAGCTGAATGGATAAGAAAGCATGACCCACACATATGCTGCCTACAAGAGGCCCACCTCAGGACAAAAGACCTACACAGACTCAAAGTGAAGGGCTGGAAACAGATTTTCCAAGCAAATGGACAGGAAAAAAACAGCCGGGGTAGCAATACTCATATCAGACAAAATAGACTTCAAAAGAAGAGCCATAAAGAGAGATCCAGAAGGTCACTTCATAACACTCAAGGAAAGAATCCACCAGGAAGACATAAACATTGTAAATATATATGCACCCAACATAGGAGCACCTAAATACATCAAGAAAATCTTACAGCACTTCAAGAAAGATATTGACAGCAACACAATTATAGTAGGGGATTTTAACACCCCACTGTCAAAAATGGACAGATCTTCTAACCAAAATATTAACAAAGATATTGTGGCATTGAACAACACTCTAGATGAAATGGACTTAACTGATATATATAGAGCCCTTCATCCTAAAGAAACTAAATACACATTCTTTTCAAATGCACATGGAACATTTCAAAGATAGACCACATGATAGGACACAAAACAAGACTCAACAAATTCAAGAAAATTGAAATCATACCAAGCATTTTCTCTGACCACAAGGGACTGAAACTAGAAACCAACCCCAAGGAAAAAAACCCAAACACTCAAAATCATGGAGATTGACTAGCTTGCTATTAAGCAATGAATGGGTCAAGAATGAAATTGGGGAAGAAATAAAAAAGTTTCTGGAAACAAATGAAAATGAACTCACAATGACCCAAAACTTATGGGACACAGTGAAGGCAGTCCTCAGAGGGAAGTTCATAGCAATACAGGCCTACCTAAGAAGATTGAACCATTTCAAACAAACAACTTAACCCTACTCCTACAAGAACTGGAGGAACAACAACAAAGACAGCCCAGAGCAAGTAGAAGGAAGGAAAGAACCAAGGTCAGAGCAGAATTAAATGACATAGAAGCTAAAAGCACAATTCTAAGGATCAATGAATCCAGGAGCTGGTTCTTTGAAAAGATAAACAAAATTGACAAGCCTTTAAGCAGGCTCACCAAGAAAAAAAGAGAGAGGACCCGAATAAACACAATCAGAAATGAAAGAGGGCAGATTACAACTGACACCACAGAAATACAAGGGATTGTAAGAAATTACTATGAAAAACTGTATGCCAAGAAATTTGAAAACCTAGGTGAAATGGACAAATTTCTAGAAAAATATAATCTTGCAAAACTCAATGAAGAAGAAACAGAAAGCCTGAACAGACCAATAAGAGCAGATGAAATTGAAGCACCAATCAAAAAACTCCCGACACACAAAAGCCCTGGACCAGATGGTTTTACAGGAGAATTCTACAAAGCATTTAAGGAACAGCTAACCTCTATCCTTCACAGACATTTCAAAAAATCCAAAATGATGGAAGACTCTCAAACTTGTTTTATGAAGCCAGTATCATCCTAATCCCAAAACCAGATAAAGACACAAGAAAGAAAGAAAACTTTAGGCCAAAATCGCTGATGAACATGGATGCTAAAATCCTCAACAAAAGATTGGCAAACTGCATCTAACAATACATTAAAAAGATCATACACCATGACCAAGTGGGATTCATCCCAGGGATGCAAGGATGGTTCAATATTCACAAATCAGTAAATGTAATACATCACATAAACAAAAGCAAAGACAAAAATCCGATGATCATATCAATAGACACAGAAAAAGCATTTGATAAGATGCAGCACCCATTTATGATAAAAATACTCAGCAAAGTGGGAATAGAAGGAGCATTCCTTAACATAATAAAGGCCATATATGATGAGAGACCTACAGCCAACATCATACCCAACGAGCAAAAACTAAAATCTTTCCCACTAAGATCAGAAACAAGACAAGGTTGTCCACTTTCATCACTTCTATTCAATATGGTATTAGAAGTTTTAGCTACAGTGATTAGACAAGAAAAGGAAATAAAAGGCATCCACATTGGAAAAGAAGAAACAAAACTATCACTGTTTGCAGATGACATGATAGTGTACATAGAAAATCCTATAAACTCAGCCAAAAAACTCCTCGACCTAATAAATGAATTTGGCCAAACAGCTGGATACAAAGTCAATATCCAGAAATCAAAAGCATTTTTTGTATACCAACAATGAAACAGCAGAAGCAGAAGTCAAGAAAAAAAAAATCCCATTTGATATAGCAGAAAGAAAAATAAAATACCTAGAAATAAACCTAACCAAGGAGGTAAAAGACCTGTGTGCAGAAAACTACACAACACTGAAGAAAGAAATCAAGTAAGACACAAATAAATGGAAACATATACCGTGTTCATGGATCAGAAGAATTAACATCATCAAAATGTCCATACTACCCAAAGCAATTTACAGATTCAATGCAATACCTATTAAAGTACCCATGGCACATTTCACAGACATAGAACAAACACTTCAAAAATTTATATGGAACCATAGACCACCCTGAATAGCTGCTACAATTTTGAGAAAGAAGAGCAAAGTAGGAGGGATCACAATTCCTGACATCAACCTGTATTATAAAGCCACTGTAATCAAAATAGCCTGGTACTGGTATAAAAACAGGCACATGAACCAGTGGAATAGAACAGAGAGCCCAGAAATAAACCCAAGTCTCTATGGTAAATTAATATTCAACAAAGGGGGTAGCAACATAAAATGGAGTAAAAATGGCCTCTTCAACAAGTGGTGTTGGGAGAACTGGACAGCTACATGCAAAAAAATGAAACTTGAGCACCAACTTACACCATACACAAAAATAAATTCAAGGTGGGTAAAAGATTTAAATGTAAGCCATGACACCATTAAAGTCCTAGAGGAGAACATAGGCAGGGAAATCTTGGATAGTTCATACAGCAACATTTTTACTGATATGTCCCCTAGAACAAGGGACGTAAAAGAAAGAATTAACAATGGGATCTCATGAAAATAAAAAGCTTCTACATGGCTAAAGAAAACAGTATTAAAAAAGAAAGAGAACCAACTGTATGGGAAAACATATTTGCCAATGATACTTCAGACAAGGGTTTAATCTCGGAAATACATAAAGAACTTACACAACTCCACTCTAAGAAGACAAGCAACCCAATTAAAAATGGGCAAAGGACTTGGACAGACACTTCCCCAAGGAGGACATACAGAGGATCCAGAGCCATGAAAAGGTGTTCAGTATCGCTTGCTATTAGAGAGATGCAAATTAAAACCACAATGAGATATCACTTCACACCAGTCAGAATGGCCATCATAAACAAAGCAACAAACAACAAGTGTTGGAGAGGTTGTGGAGAAAAGGGGACCCTAGTGCACTGTTGGTGGGATTGTAGACTGGTACAACCACTATGGAAAACAGTATGGAATTTTCCAAGGAAACTAAAATTGCATCTGCCTTTTGACCTAGCAATTCCACTGCTAGGATTATATCCTAAGAACCCTGAAACACCAATCCAAAAGAACCTATGCACCCCAATGTTCATAGCAGCACAGAACAATTTACAATAGCCAAGTGCTGGAAGCAACCTAGGTGCCCATCAGTAAATGAATGGATCAAAAAACTATGGTACATTTACACAATAGAATTCTATGCAGCAGAAAGAAGGAAGGAGCTCCTACCCTTCATGACAGCATGGATGGAACTTGAAAGCCCTATGCTAAGTGAAATAAGCCAGGCAGTAAAAGATAAATACCATCTGATCTCACCTTTAACAGGAACCTAAACAACAAAACAAACAAACAAGCAAAATATAACCAAAGACACTGAAATAGAGAACAGGCTGACAGTGATCAGAGGGGAGAGGGGAGGGAATTTCAGGGGAAAAGGGGAAGGGTTTAGAGCAAGAAGTATAAAGGACACATGGACAAAAACTAGGGGATGTGGAAATGGGAAGGAGGTGGGGAGGGCTGTGGGGGGTGGGGTGGGATGGGAGTAAAAGACAGAAAACTGTGTATGAACAACAATTAAAATACAACAAAAAAATAAAGTAACACAGGAGACAGAAGATAAAGAGAGGTAATGGTGCTCAGTCATAGGCTGGAAAACTTGTTTGTTAAAACTTCACTTCTCTCCTTCTCTTTCCTGCCTCTTCATTATTCAAACTGAGAACTGTGGGACAGACTTGCTAGATGTCAATTTTAAGAGATTTATATTCCTATATGTCTGTAGTCTTTACTCTTTCAAACATTTACAACAATCAAATCGTTCGCTTATCAAGAAAGCTTAGAATAAATTAAATTCAACTAGTATTTATTGAATATTTATTTTGTGCTGAACAGTGTACCTGATGTTGGGGAGTTAGAAAATATATAATATGAAAGAAGATTCTTGTCTTTTGGTACTTACTAGTTTCATTGGGAAGCAGAGTCCTGCAGTTTTCAAACTTAAGCTGTGTCAAGTGTACTAAGTAGGTAATAAAATCCATAAGTACAAGAGTGAGGATTTAAATGGACACTGATCAGTTGTTCAGATGATAGCTTGTAGTCATTGCAATAGCAAGAAAATTGATTCCAGAATGGACTTATGAAGTCTCTTCCTTTTTAAATATATTTTCTCTTAATTACTTTAAAAATAAGTGCATATAGCCCTGGCTGGTATGGCTCCATGGACTGAGCACCAGCCTTCAAACCAAAGGGTCCATGGTTCAATTCCCACTCAGGGCATGTGCCTGGGTTGCAGGTCAGTCCCTGGTAGGGGGCATGAGAGACAGAACCACACATTGATGTCTCTCTCCCTCTCTTTCTTCCTCCCTTCCCCTCTGTCTAAAAATGGGTAAATAAAATCTTTTAAAAAATAAGTGCATATATTTTCACAAATCAAATAATACAGAAGTATTTAGAGTAAAAACAATAGATTTGTCTTCACTTCCTCCTTTTCAAAATTTTTCCTTCATTTTTATATATGGTTCTATTTTGTGTATATATATTTTTTGAGCTTTATAATTCTGGAAGCTGGACTATCTGGTATGTATTACTTTGCAACTAGCTTTATTTTTATCTGTTTATTTTTACTTAATGAATCTAGAGAGTCTTCCTTGTCAGTAACTCTCAGTCAATATAAGTCAAATTTTAACTGAAATTTAAATTTTGTTAGGAAAATAAATGAGTGGTGTTGGAGAAGTTTGTTACTCAGATTATATGTACATGTATAATGTAATGTATGTAACATATGTATATTGTATGTATGTGTATATATATATATAAAATATAATATGAGTAACAAACAACATATGTATTCAGAGCAGTCAGTGAGAATTGGAAATCTGCATGGCTCTTAGCCTCAATTTGTCATCTTTAGACTTGATGTCTTACACACATGCACACATAGCCACATGCATACACGCACATACATATAAAGTATATGTTTTTTATTGCTTAACAGCATCTTTTTGAGAACTAGGCACTAAAGTAGGTCAGCAGGGGATGGGTCTAGAAGGAAGCTGTCTTGTTCTATGTGATTCATTTTCCCAGACACCCTGAAAACAAGTCTGATAGAATGAGATGGGGAATCCCAAAACTGTGATCTGGATCTTATTCCGTGGTATAATTTTATCCAGGCCACAAATAGTATATTTCTAAGAGTTGGTTCATTCCTGAGAGAGGCAGGAAAGTGGTTGTGCAGTACACACAGCTGCGCTGGTTGCAGAGTGTTAGAAGATTTGGTACTTGCTGGTAGCAATCTTGATCTCCTACCCTCTGTGTACTGTCTCAAAATTAGTGTTATTTTTTTAAAACCTTAGTGTTCTTCTCACAAACCTTTTCATGTAAGGCCTGAAAACACTTGATTCACCAAATCCCTGTCCACCTCCACCCACCCCTGATGGAACAGATGAGTCTGGCTCTCAAAGGAGTTTTACTCATACCTGCAGCATTAGCTTGTAACCCTTAGAGTATGTTTGCAACTGAATTTCAGTCATACTTATGAACCGGACCTAGCTTCCCTGAAAAGAGACCTATAAAGAAACCAGACATGCTTGGTTACCCCGCAGATACTCGAGGGAGGGCTAACGATAGACGGTGGTACGCTGATTCAGAAAAGGAGGTGGTTTCTGGCTAAACTTGTAGTGCCCAAGGTTTCTGTTAAAGTCAGAGGTAAGCTCCGTGGAGAAGCATTAAAGTCATCCTTCAAGGACAGGTATTTTTCCACTGCCACACTCCATTCCTTAGGGTATAACAATCCAAAGGAAAGACCCTGCCTTCCTGGGAGCACCAGCCAGAGTCCCCTGTTCACAGAAACCACATACTAATGAGTTCATGAGCACACGGTCCTTGAGCCATGACTTGAAGAATTTAACTGGATGAATTTTTTTAAATTAATGAATACTCAACTGATTTACTCACTCAAGGTTTCCAAGAAGAATGAAACAAAAAGTCTGAGAATGTTCGTATTACTATGGAGACTTCCAGGTACTGGATGAAAGGCTGAGGAAAAGGATCAGCGACAGCCAGAGATCTGGGGAAGGAATTGGAGGCTTTATAATTTTTATAACAGCACTTAGGCCTGTGGTACCATCTGCTGCAGTGACAGATGTCCTCCCGCCACTCACTTCCTCCTCCTCTTCACCTCCATCATAAATCCAGGTTACATGTTTCTTAATTTTATTTTGCTTTTTCATAGGATGTGGCATGCCTAAGCACTGGGGGGTAAACCCATGCCACTCTTGGCATATGAAAATAACCCTGGAATGGGCAACCGGAGATGGGAGGGCTGACCTCCTTTCCTAATAACCTCTCGCTGGGACCTATCGACTACTAATGCTGCTTTGTGCAATTGTCCAGCACTCTCCACCACCTCAATGCTTGATCCTGGGTCACTGAACTTTACTACGTGGGCCCTTTATGAATCAAGAATAGGAATGGCTGCCAGGTACGGTGGAGAAGTGTGCTAGGTAAGAGCAATCTGCATCCTTCTGTGCCAAAGAGGTGAAAGTGGGTGGTAGTTACTCTCAACTAATAACCACCAGAAGCAGTGAGTGTGCCATGCATTGAAAATTCACTAATGAGAAGTTAAAGTGTTCAGAAACTCACTAGCAGGACATTGATCCTTCCCTATACCTAAATAGAGGGTGACTAAGGAATAGGAAATAGGTGAAAGGAGAAAGGCAGAAAAAAAAAAAAAGATTTGAGAGAAGAGTAATTTTTTTTTTATCCACCACTTTGGGAAAATTCATAAAAACAGCAAATTTCCCTTTTGGGGTAGAAACTCTCTGCTAATTGTTCCAAAAGCTCTGCAGTCATGATTTTAAATATGTCTAAGATTCTGGGATAATATTTTATTTTAAAGGAAGCAGGAGACAGACTCTTTAATGCCTTAATTCTGAAGAAAACCAGATGAAGAGTAATTGAAACAAATTTGGATTCTTGTAATTGGAGAATTAAGTGAAGTGAAATCTCTTTATGAGCCCCAGTCTCTTTTCCCGTATTTTCATGGAATTTATTAGCATTTTTACTTGTAGGCTTAGTTCCTATCTCTAGTCTCTAGGCCAGTCCTCTTCAAGGAATGGGACTCTGCTCTCTGCCTCTCCACTCTGGTAGTGGACTCTGGTAGGAGAGGAGCCTTTGGCCCTCTTTCTAAGCATGTTACCCTGTGAACAAGGGTCCTGAAACTCACCCAGGCAGAATTCCTGCATCCTGTGTCACTGTCCTGTAATGGCCCAGTTCTGATCATAGGGTTCTACAGCACAAAGGTGCTTTGTTAGCCTCCATAGAACTGACCTTCTTTCCTCTCTTTATCCTGAGTTCCTCTAAAAACTTTAGTCTGCAGAGTCTACTTATAACATCAATCTACCTTACCACTTAAAAGAGCCCCTCTTTGGTCAACAGAGTCTACATCTAGAGACCGCCAGAACTCAGCAACCTGCCTGGACTTCTGAAGTTTAGCCATTCCCTGTTTCCAGGTGTTGAGCCCAATCTGTCCCCTAGGACCTCTTGCAACATTATCTTAGATCAGAAGTTGCAAACTCACGAGACCTCTGGATGGACAGTGCTGGGTAGGGACTGAGATGGACTGGAAAGTGCACGCCTCATTTAAAGGGAGCGGCCGCCAGTCGCATCCTGCTGATTACTGCAGTTTCAAGAGAAGAAAGAACCTGAATTTTAGTGTGAAATTTCCTGATGTGAACTTGTTGGCACTAATTCATTTATTTAAAAAAAAAATGACACGTGAGCCAGATAAACTCCATCTGCATCCTGACCTGTGATGGCATGGTAGCCACTACGACATGTGGTTAGATGAAGTTACATAAATTTAAATGAATTAAACTTAATAATAAAAAATAAATTTTCAGTTGCACCAGCCACATTTTAAGTGCTATTGAGCCACGGTCACTAGTGACCACTATATTGCATGGAGCAGATGCAGCTCATCTCTGTTTCCTATTGGACAGGGCTACAATCGAGGGTACTCTGCTCTGTGTGTTCTGGTGACCCCTCTCCTCCCTTTGCCTTCCTAGTCTACGGGTGTGGGTGGCTTTTTGATGCACCGCTAATCTCAGGATTGTCTCACTGTCCTTTGAGTTCTTAGCATTTCTATCACCTGTATGACCAATTCCCTGCTCTGAGTCCCTCTGTTCTAAACAACTAAGTGATTTCTTTCTGATAAGACTTTGATCAAGGCACCAAACGAGGGCAGGATAGTCCACATTCCTATATTAGCTACCCATTATTATATAACAAATTGCCCTCAAACAGCAATTTAAAACAACAAACATATATTATTTCACAGTTTCTGTGGGTCTGGGTAGCTGGGTAGCTGCTTAGGCTTTCATAAAATGGCAGTCTAGATGTTGGCAGGAGCTGAAGGTACACTGAAGTCTCACTGCCGAAGGATTTTCTTTTGGGCTAACTTCTGTGGTTGTTGATAGCCCTCAGTTCCTCACTGGCTGTGGACTGGGACTCCTGTCCCCTGGGTTTCTCCTTAGGCTGCCTGAGCATTGATGGCGAGGCATTACCCTCTCCCAGAACAAGAGATCAGAGAGATCAGAGAGAGAGAGAGAGAGAGAGATGCTGAAAGGGAGGAGGGAGATAGTATCCAACATGGAAGGTGTCATCTTTTATAACTTCAACTCAGAAGTGACATGCTGTCATTTTTACTGTACTCACCACACAGACCCACCCTGGCTCAGTGTAGCAGGTGGTGCACGGGAGGGGATGTCAGTAGACAGGGACTGTTGGAAGTCATCTCGGAAGCTGCTTACCTCCAGTGCCCCGGAGAGGTCAAGTGGATTTGATCTGTGGAAGATTGCCCCACCTTTCTGTGACTTAAATTAGAAGGGATGAAATTCACACAGCAAAGGGTAAGAGAATGTCCAGGTATAGAGGACCTTGATGGAAAAGCCAACACCCCAGTGATGCTACATCAGCTTTGAACTGTGTGTGGCATTCAGATGTCATAGGACAATGATCACTGTTTTAATTCAAATCCAAGAGATTATAGAAAATTATGAAGATGTTATCATATTTGCTGTGGAAAAGGATTTTGAAAGCATTGACCTACTTTAAAACCAAGATGTGGAGCAAATGTCCTAGCATTCAGATGTAATATTTTGTCCAGGTGGACAAAAAAATTGTCTGGTTGGAACAAAATTTATTATAAGCTTTCATGGAGAGGGCTCCTTCATTGCAGCTCTAGACATGGTAAGGACACATGGCAGCCTGTTGAATGCCAGATTTTTCTTTCCTGATGGAAGGGGACATGAGGCACAGGTGTCACTGAAGCTGTACCATGTGCAGCCATTGTCACTTCCCTATGAAGGACACCTCATCTGAATCCCTGTCAGATATGTTTACATTTAGCTGAACACAATCTGCCTGGGAAATGGCCCAGTTCGAGAAAATGCCACTTCACAGAGGAATTTTACTGTCTACTATTCAGAATAGAGAAGGGAATTTCTAAGCAGCATTTTTTGTTTTTCCTGGAGAAAAAGAGACAAAGAGTGAGAATGAGAAAGAAAGACAATTGAGCCCGAATTAAGCCCAGGTTGTAAAGTAAAATTTCCCAATAAACTTCAGTGAATAGGTTTTTTCTTTAAATTTAAATTGAAAGGCATTTTCATGTTTGAAAGTTCTAAGCTGTAAAAATAAACCCTGGAAGTAGATTGCCTGGGGTAAGATTTAATTAAACATTGTACAGTAAATTAGCATAATTTGATGAGGATCAGCTTTAGTTCCTAGAAACTGCAGCACACAGAAATTTTAATTTCGTAATATCTTTTAAAATTCCACTGTCTCATTTCCAAAGTGTGGTTTTATAAAAATAAAATCAAAACAAGGTATTACCAAGCAGAAGGCAATGCATGTGAGAGACGCTGTGGGATATGAGGAGGATCTTAATGTAGATACCTCGGCTCTGTTAAGTTGCATCATCCTGTGTAAAACAAATTGTATGGAAAAGGAGTTGAAGTCCTCAGCCTGGAGTGGAGAGGTTATCCGATATTATCATACTAATAGCTTTCCCAGGCTGTGACTCAACTATAGAATTCTATAAGCGCCCCCCTCCCTCCCTCCTCTCTATCCCTCTCTCTCCCCCTCATTTCTTTTTTCCTTGATCCGTTTCTAAACAGAAAGATTACTGCAGATAGTATTGTGGATGTGTCTCAGCACCCAGGGGGGACGGAGGGAACTGAGAGGCCTCATTAAGTGCGTGTTGAATGAAATTCTAGACGGTGTCTTGCCTCGTGTGTGAGTGGCTTATGTCAGTGAAGGTTAATGAGTCCTCAGGTCTCTTTACGTACCTATAGCAACTTTAAGAAGTGGAGACTGTCTTCCAACTCCATGGTGGCAGTCCTGAAAATCCCACAGTGGGAAAAATAATGGTTGAGAAACTTTAAATTAAAAGGAAATCATAATCTCCTTGAAGATCATTTTAAAGTTTATTCTACATGAGTTCTAATAGCCTAGTTCTAACTACACTCATTTCCATTTCGCAGCTCTTCTTTGGTTAGAAAACTTCATAATCTTACTACTTTACAGTTTCAATGTAATGTTTATAGATTGTGTTGACCTTAAAAATAAACAGTCAGTTATTTTACCAGCAAAAATGGGTTTATCTTTAAACAGCAAAGAACTTCCATTTGGGACAAGCACGCTATAGCAAAAGCCGTAGGCAAGTCCCACAAAAAGGAGGAATCTTGTTTTACAAAGGAAAAGAAGTTCAGAGTGCTGACGGTTCTCATGGCTGAGTTGCTGGGGTAGTGGATTTCTGGTAGGAGATACAATGTACATCTTTCCCTGTCATCCATGAGTCTTTCCTGTATAGATGATTCTTCTGTTGAGGTCTGCACCTCACCACTTCTTCCTGTAATTGACCTGGAGTGGTACTGTGTGAGAGCTCCCCCTTCTGGCCCACTGACTTCACTTTAGTGAAAATTTCCTTCATTAATTTTCACAATAGCGCCTCAGCGTGAGGCACTGATCACTTAGAATGGACTCTGGCCTGAGCTGGTCCAGGTGTTAATCTCTTAGTCACTGTGTCCTGGGAATGCTTGTGGTTCCTGGGGCCCCTGGGGAGGGGTTGGGAGGTGGAGGTCACTGACTTCATCAGCGATTTTGTAGTAAGTACAGGTGTATTGTAATGTTTTAATAATGAGTATGATGCAACTACAGTGTTCCAGGTGAACACTGGTAAGCTTACAGAGTTGCTTTACTTTTTTTTTAACCAGTACCGAGCATACTGTAAGATGTTTTCTTTCCTCTGTATCTAGGATGACTCCTAAATATTCAGTGTCTTTGGGATTTTAGTGGAAGTTTATAGCACAAAAGCTGTTGACTTCATCTTCCTATACCTCACCTCTGCCACCCTTGTTGGCCAAGATGCAGAAAAATGTAGGTGCTCAGCTTTGTCTGATATAACTTTATCCACCATGTAGACATCACCAGCTATGGCGCACGGCTCCGTTTCTCTTCTCCCAATGGCCGTGAAGATTTAGTTTTAAGGCCCAGGTTTTACTTTACCCCATGTTTCTAAGTACAGCAGTCAGCAATCATTTTGGGGTGCCAAGCAAAGGGTTCAAAGATAGGAGGAGCCCAGCTGCTATGGACTTCTCCAGACTTTTGTAATTAAAAAAAAAAAAAAAAACTAAGAAGAAAATAGTTTAATTATGGCATATATTGTCCACGGTAGTGTGTAGAGTATAAAGTTTTTGTTTTGAATCACATGTATAGTGGAAAGCTTACAACGGTCTTTTTCACTAAGCATCCATCCCTAAAAGTTTTAACCTGGCCCTGCTTGAACCTCATCTTTCTCCTCTTCTCTCTTTCCAAGTTTTATTGCCAAAAAAATCGACACTGAGTCTGCTTTCTGAGTTACCTCCTTCTTTCTCTGTAAACTTTGGTTTCTGTTTTTTCTAATTATCGCCAACTAGAGTAGTTGGCAAATCACTTAAACTGGAACCCAAATTCTTGTGGGTTTGCTGCAAAAGGTTATACAGAAGTAAAACCACATATACTTGAGTTTTGCACAAGGGGAACTCAAGGCCAGGGAGAGGTTGTGGTTTTGTAGGAAGATCACTCTCACTCTCAAAAAGCCAAGGGCATCTTTTTTAAAAAAAATTTTTTTTAGGAGAAGTCCCCACTTTGTTTATGTAGGATGTTGTCCAGGGCACAGAGAGTCTCTGGCAAGACTTTGCTGGCCTTTTGCTTCCTAACTGGCTGCTGTAGGCGAAAACAGCCCTCCAGTCTCTGCGTTGAGGTGACATGCATGCAGCTGCAGGGAAGAGGAAAAGGAGGATGTCTAACCTCTTTCCAGGTCAATGGTTGCAAGTTTTGAGTGTGGGTCCTTATAGGAAGGGGTCATCAACCCAAATGAAGTAGAGGGTAGCTAGCAGCTTTGGACTAGCCATGTAATTTTCCTGAAGTCAGTCTGTAAACCAGGCGTATTCTGAAGTCCGTCCATGGATTTTGACTTCCTGAAGGAGAGGTCTCTCCTTCCTCTGGATGGTGTCCCCAATACTCTATAAATCAGCAGCTGGCCCACTACATATATTCAGGCCATAGTTCTTCACACTATCTTTAGATTCCAACATCAAATCGAGACTAGCTATTTAAGGATACATGTTTGGGTCCTTTGGATAAGAAACTTTACAAGCAGATTAATTTTGAGAAGCTTGAGGCTGTAAAATATGTAAGGACTTGAGTTAGAGTAAAATATCAACAGAAGAGCTCCGACTCTGTAACCTGACCCCCTGGGGTTCTCGGTTCCCCTCATACCAGGTGTGTGACCTTGGACAAGTATTTTTTTTAACCTTTCTGAATGTCTGTTTCCTCTTCTACCAAATAGAGAGAATAATAGCATCCACCTTGTACATTTTTGTGAGATATAAAAGAGATGATTGTAAAATCCTTAGAACAGTGTCCAGCAATAATAAGCACTCAGTACATGTCAGCTGCTGTGCTATCATGTTTGTGGTTTGTGTTTGTGGGGGCTTAAAAAATTCGTTTCCTCCCACCTTCTGAGTTCTAGCTGGACTAATAATCAAATTAACAAAGACAGATTCACAGGGGAAAATGTACCAAGTTTACTATAGACATACATGCCAGGGTGTGGCATAAGACAGGAGACCTGAAACACATCGGACAGTTGAGGTTTATATGTCATTATGAAAAGGGGGGTAGGGTTGTGAGATCTCAAAGGAAATGGGCAATTTATACCTAGCTGGGAAGGAGTGGAACGCAAGTGGCAGGCAGGTTCCTGCCAGGCAGCCCAACACCAAGGGGACAGGAATCAGGGCCAGGCAGCCAGTTAGCAGGCGCCTGCTTGCATCCTTTCTATCTACATCATTACAAAGGTGAGTATGTTAAGCCGCCCTTCCTGGAGCAGGTCTTTCCATATAGATCTCTTAGACAGAGAAGGGAAAGGGCCCAAAGTTCTTTTTGCATCTTCTATTTCTTTGTAACCAGTACAAAATAAATATCCAGAATGGCACATTTTGGGGGGTGGCAAAATTTTGGTCCCTTTCAGTGATGATGTGACTACTATCATTACTATAAGAATATTTATTTATTTATTAATTTTTTAAAATTTTTTAGAGAGAGGGGAAGGAGAAAGAGAGGAAGAGACACATCAATGTGTGGTTGCCTCTCACATGCCCCCAACTGGGGACCTGGCCTGCAACCCAGGCATGTGCCCTAACTGGGAATCGAACCAGTGACCCTTTGGTTTGCTGGCCCATGCTCAATCCACTGAGCTACACTAGCCAGGGAAAATTTTTTACTAGGGGCTACAGATTAGATTTCTAGAAGCAAAGCCTGAGAAAAGGATTCTGATTCACGTAGTTATTGAAGAACTACTCCCAGATGAATCAGGTAAGGAAGTAAGAAAATCAGGATGAGACAAAGAATCATCCTGGCAAAAATGCAGTTTAAGTTGAGATCCAACCTCAGCCTAATCCCATGGGGAGCTCTGGAGTATGTATCACAATGAAAACTGTCCCGCTCTGAGGCAAGAGGACCAATTTGTACTTCTGACACAGGTAGTCACTGGCTTCAGGCTGCCCCCAGTGAGAGAGCATAACTCCCAGGAACTTCCAGGGGAGGTAACCCTGAGAAGTGGTTTTAGGTGAATTAGCCAGAAATTGTAATTGATTTGAAACCAGCAGTGAAATTCTATGAGTGCCTCTCATTTAGACAAAGATTCCCATTGAAATGGTTGAGTGTCCCTGGGACCAGGGCAGCAATTGGGAAACGCTGAAGGGAAAGCCTTTTACAGACTTGCTCAGGGCTTCTTGGTCGGAGATCAAGAGCACTCAGTTTGGATTTTTATTACCATTTAGAATTTGCAGCTTGTTAGGCCCCCGGACAGCCTCCTTGAACCTATTGGCGAATAGCTAACTGGTGACTGGAGGGATTCATTTGCCTGTATTCCCTTGCTCCCTGATGCAGATGCTCAGAAATCATGCGCAGTGGGTTGCCATAAGGTGTTGTATGCATTATGGTACCCAGTGTTTGAAACCTGCTATTCTGAGGCCTGAGGCTCTTTTTCTTTTGCTTTGTTTGCTCTCTTTAGGAATCAGGAAAATTGGATAGCGAGGAGGTCAGAACCTGCCACGATTGTTAAAGTGATTGGACTGTAAAGTATAATTTCCTAGTCCCCTCCTTGCCTACTGCTGTGACACTTCATTCCTCCTCCTCCAACTTAGCATGCCATTCATTGAAAGAGAATCTTTCATTTTGCACCATGCTGGGTTAAGTTTTTCTATTATATTCATTCACTTTTCTTAGAATTGAAGTAGAAAAAATGTCCCCATGCCCAATGAATTTTTAACCAAGTTGAAGAAAGCATTTTAATTAGTGCTTGAACTTGCAATTAATGTACACTACTTAAAAGACCAGTTTAACCTCTGATTCTGGAGTCTAGAATTAATAAAAGCTTGCGAACATATGGCTACCTCCTCCTTATCCATATGTGGCTTATCCAGTTTTCGGGCCTAGTCTCTGTAAATATTTAAATCCTAGACTCCCCTGCCCACTGTGTCTTAACTGATGCTTCCCACTGCCGACTGGTGACTACTGAGCGTACTGTGCCAAGGAATTTTAATATAAGCCCCAGCAAAATGTAATAAAGAAGGGGAATCAGATAAGGTAGGGGAGAGTATCTTTCTACACTATATAAAGGTAATTTTGAATATCTTATGATTTACAATGTCCATGCCATTACTTCTTCTGTCAGTGGTACATGATTTTTAGAGTTGGCTATAAATGCTCCCGTTGCCTTTGGTGAATTAACGGCTCACAAAACACCATCAGAGAAACCAAGATTAAAAATATTCTCCTATGTAGGAGCTTTGTGTGTGTTTTCGGTTTTTAAAATAAATTTTTATTTTATAATGGTTTTATATTTACATGAACATTACAAAGATAGTACAGAAGGGTCTCATATGCCCCACACTTAGCCTATTATAAACATCTGACATGATTAAGGGATGTATCATAGTTAATGAACCAACATTTTTATTTATTATTAACTAGAATCCATACTTTATTTAGTGTTGCTCAGTTTTTACGTAATCTCATTTTCGTTTTGTCCCAGGATCCCATTCAGGATGCCACATCACATATAGTTATCATGTCTCCTTAACTGTGGTGCTTTTTAGACTTTCCTTGTTTTTGATGGTCTCAACAGTTATGAGGAGTAGTGATAGATGTTATGTACAATGTCCTTCAGTGGGGACTTGTCTGATTTTTTTTCCTGATTACATTGTGGTAATGGGTTCTTAGGAGAAAGGCCACCAAGGATACTTATCACATCCTATCAAGAATCTTTGCTGCATCAACTGGTTTGTTTTTACTAATGAGGTTAAGCCTGATCATCTGGCTGATGTAGGTTTCTTGACCATACAGTTACCCCTCCCTTCCTTTATCATACTGTGATCTTTGGAAGGAAATCAGTCTGTGTAGCCCACACTCAGGGTGGCAGGGAGAAGGGTGTTGTCCTCCATGACCTTGAGAGGAAGTATCTACAGAAATTATTTGCAATTCTTTTGCACAGGAGGTTTATCTATTTTTCCTTACTTATTTAATCATTTATTTATATCAGTGTGGGCTCATGGATATTTATTTTTTGTTGAGCTATAACCCGATACTACGTTATTTATTTTGTTGCTCAAATTGTTCCAGCCATTGAGAGGATTTTCAGTTGGCTCTTGTGTCTCTTTGATATAACTCCCATCATTTCTTTTAGCACTTCCTTACTTTTTGACAGTACAAGGGATACCAAGTTCATCTTGTATATTTCCTGCCCCAATCCTAGAATCAGTCATTTTTCCAAAGACTCCTGAATCCTTATATTGTTAGAAACTAAGATCTGGACACTGGATGTGTTCGTTGATACTGGGATGTCATTTCTTTAGGTCCACCCAATAATTAGAACTTAGAAAATATATACTCTTACTAACTGGTGGACATACACAAATCAATAACTATTTTATATTTACCCATCTGTGTCGATGTTAAGCTAAACCTGAGTTCATACCGATGGCTCCAACTCTAATCCTGTATCACATGATGTATTGTTACTTTATTCTCCTCTCCTTGCTTACCTGCAACCTCTCACTCTTAACAGTGAGAAACCTGTTTTCTACTGTATACCATCATATACTTACATGTGACGTCCAAGAATACATGTGCAGCGAGTTCAGAATTAGTAACTCCTCCTACCAGAAACAACTTTATCAGCTGTGGTGATATGCCTGCGTGCAGTTCTTTAACCTGACAGTCTCCACTCATTTCCAAAGTTACTCTGGGCTGTGCCTGTTTTCCTCCACACACTTCAGTGCAATTGTCATACATTTGTTACACAGTTAGATTCTCTCTTCTCAGTGTGAATTCCATCTTGGAAGCTCAGATTCCTTTCATCTTCCTGCAATGATCTCAAATAGCTCTGGGAGTTACATTATACTGGCACCATAAATTGAATACAGGAAAGGTACATGGAAATGAGACACACGTAAACATTGTAAAAGAAAAGTGGACTGGTATAAAAAAATAGGTTCAAGTCCCAGCCTTGCATGCCTCTAAGTAGCTGGGTCATTCGGTAAGTCACTGAAGTTCTGTTGGTCTTGATTTTCTTATCTGTGCAATAGGGTCAAGTTTCTCTGAATTGTCATGAGAATTGAATTTAAAAAGAACACAAGAGTGTAAATGCTATAAAAGACTCTCCAGTACAATTATTCAACGAGAAAAGGTACATTTAAAACTCTGACAAGGAGGGGTCAGGTCAAGACGTGCAGTTATGACTTTTATAGAACTGGCTTGTTTATTATAGTTCTCCAAGGTTTAAATGAAGGGATGGTTTAAATGGTTTATTTTTCCAGGGAACTTAAGGGATCTCTTGAGAGTCTTGGTTTTGTTAGATTCCTTGTTGATATTTCTAACAAACATTTAGGGAGATACTGTGAATTTCTGTTTAAAAAATTTAAGTACAGAGTGGGGCGAAAGTTGCTTTACAGTTGTGAGTATGCAAAACAGAGTGTATTCTTGTGTCATTATTTATTGTGTTATTTTTCCATATGGACAACTGTAAGTCTACTCTTGCCCCATCCTGTCTTGCACAATACCATTTGGACTTTTTTGGTGACTTGGTTTCTGCTCCTACCTACCTATAACTAACTCCCCCTCCCCCCACTCAATGACAACTTAGATTTGTTTACCATGTTCTTAGGGTGTTGATTATTTTGGCTATATGTAACTAAAAATCATAGTGGGACTCAAAATTGAAGAGAATGTATACACACGCACACACACACACACACGCACACTCTGGGTATGGCACTATTAGATTAAGCGAATATGTGAACTTGAAGAATTCCTTCACTATGTAGGCGTAGCCAAGTCTCGCAACCCTGGTAGTAGGATCAGTGAAGAGGAGGGAGGTGGGCAGGGACTCTCCTTAATGCCGCGCATGTGTACTTAGCTTTCTAGGAATGCCATTCCTATATATATTTCAGTGTGAATGGACCCCCCAGAACAGAGTAATGTGGTTTGTCTAGGGGCAGGACCTGTTTTGTTGTTGGTAGAGTAGAGAGACATTTGAAAAATAGAGACACACTCACCCCAAACGCTTTGACTACTGGGCTTTTTATGATTTGATCATTGGTGGTTCTTTAGTGTATTTCACTCTACTCCATCTAACATTTTTGTCTGTTTTAAATGCTATCTTAACAAGGGGCATGCGAACATTTTTGAGAAGGTGCTACTCCCAGAGAACATGCTACTGCAACCCACAAGGGTGCTTTTGACTTTTTATCCAAGGCCTGAGTCTCCTCTTCTGTAAAATGAACTACAGGATGAAACAAGATACACATTTTGTGAAGAGTGACTCGTTCGGCATTGATGGCCAACGCTGACCCTACTTTCCATTTGGTGACATCCTTAACCTTCACAAATAAACTCGTGAGATGACAAATTTGTCTTATCTACATCTCACCTGGTTCCTTTCCCGTATTTGCCTTTTCTGTGCAGTATTTCATTGTAAATACATGTTTTACTTTGATAACCACCTTAAAATGAAGGCAACGTTTTTAGCTATTTATTTATACAGTTTTCACTTTCTTTCATCCCTGTGGAATCCATAAATAAAAATGTCTTTTCCTTCAAGCAGTTGACTCTAAAAACACTCATATTTAAGAAACTGCAAAAGAATATGCTGTCTTTATGATTTATTAAAAGAAGATAAATGAGGAGTTAAAAAATACCTTTCAACCTACTAAAAGAGAAAATATGTCAGCTGGTATATATGTCAAGAAATGCTAGAGAATTATAGTTTTATTACTCAATATCTATTTCAGACAAATGGGTAGAGACAAATATTCCTTGTACTTTAACTGTGATTTATTTTACAAGTAAAGTTCTATCTTTGCGGCACAGCTTAAAGTTAGGATTTGAATTGGACTGTTAGCTGTAGCCAAGCCAAGCAATGCAAATTGGGAAGTGAAAATTTGAGTTGAATTCTACAGCTTACATTAAGGTAGAAGTCTTCCATATTGAGTCTTTTCTGTTAACAATAAAGGTAACACGTTGTTTCAGTGTTTTGTTTCCCAGGTTTCTTGAAACAGACCATGTCAATTTCAAATATTCCTTCCTGTTCCTTCTCTATGCATCGATATGGTCTTCTTCATTAGACTCTGTATCCCTATTTCTTCTTCAGCAATACAGTAACTACCGTGCACAGTATGCGATCTAAATATTTCTACATTTTAGTTCTCTTTTACAGCCCATTCTTTTAGGAAGATTTGTCATTTCATTAGTTTTGAAACAACAGCTTCTTCAAATAACCATCTTTCATGGGAAGTAGCATGAAATAGTGTAGGGCTTCCTACCCTGATCCCCCCAGGACATTGCTTCCCAAAATGTTAATGAGAATTTTATAGAGCATGGGGAATGTGAACATACACATTTAAGAAATATTGGGTTGAACAAAACTGTAAATTTTTTAGTATAAATTCCTAGAACTGTTGATATGTACTGATACATTATGAGTCGTGATGATGGAAACACAATTTTAGTGTGTCCCACACTTTCCTGTGGCATTTCCTTTTTTTAATCCCACAAAATTCTGTTCTCCCAGCTATCTATTGCTGTTTAGCACACAAACCCCTGATCTGAAACAATTCATGACCACATCTCACAGTTCGAGCTCACATGCATTCAGTTGGGTGGTTCTCACTTGGGGTCGCTCAGGCAGTTGCGTTCAGACAGAGGCTGGGGCTGGAGTTTTCTGAAGACCCAACTGGCCTGGACAGGTGATAGTGGCTGCTGGCTGAGAACTCAGCTGTGACTGTCAGCGAGAGCACGTCCCCATGTCTACCCTGCATGTCTTCAGTTTCTCACAGGGATTCTGTGAGGTTTTACTTTCAGAGGGAGCATCTAGAGAGCAAACACTTTGAGAGACTCTGGGGAAAGCTCCTAGGCCTCTTATCTTTCAGGCTGAAAAGTCTCAGTATCATGGCCCAAGACCAACCCAGATTCAGGGGAAGAGGGAAAGGAAAATTAACATGCACCTCTTAATGGAGACATGTGAATATAGAGGGAAGGGAAGAAATGAGTGTTGGCCATTTTTGCAGATTATCCGTTACTTTTTTTAAAAGATTTTATTTATTTTTAGAGCGAGGGGGAGGGAGGGAGAAAGAGAGGGAGAGAAACATTGATATGTGGGAGAAACATTGATTGTTTGCATTTAACACACCCCCAGCTGGTAACCTGGCCCACAACCCAGGCATGTGCTCTGACCAGGAATCAAACCAGCGACCTTTTGGTCTGCAGGATGATGCCCAATCCACTGAGCTACACCAGTCAGGGCTCCACTAGACTTCTTAACATCTCATGGGGCAGTGACATTTTGTATAACAGTTTGGGTAGTGGTGAATCAATGTGTTTGGGGAGAGTGAGGGGAAAGTCCACCCATCAGAGGGAAGTATTTTGTCACTGACATTGTTTAGAATTGCTGGTATATGGTGATAATAGAAAGCACACCAAGTTTTAGGTAGTTTTATTATTATAGGGTTGTCAGGTAAAGTACAGGATGCTCAGTTAAATTTCAATTTCAGGTACAAAACAAATAATTTTTTAGTAAAGATATGTCTCAAATATTGCATGGGACACTTATTTAGTACAAAAAATGTTTATTTACCTCAAACTCAAATTTAACTGGGTATCCTGTAATTTTATTAGGTAAGTAAGGCAACACAATGCTACGTACTCCTTTATTGCTGATGTTATTGTTGGACTCCTTTTTCTCCTTCTCGCCCCAGTGTTGCCACACCATTGAGTTTAGGAAAAATTGATGTAATGGAAACTCTTAGGCTTTCGAATCAGAGAAATCCGATTTCAGATTCTGGTTCTGCCACACACCAGCCTTGGAAGCTATTTCCCTCAGCCAGCCTTGCTTTCATCCTCTGTTGGGACCAGTCAAAGTTACCTGGTGGGATTGCCAGGTGCTGCGGTGAGGTGACATGTGCACAGCATATACCTCTGTGCCTGGGGCTGAACAGCCCTGGAGCCAAAGGTAACCCAGACCTCTGTTCCCCCAGATAAAGCAGGAGCAAGAGGGACACCCCACGTAGCTTCGCAGATGGTATTTATTTGCTGAAGAATTTTAACAGGCAGGAATCTAAGTGAGGTACTTGTTTTAATTCTTGCAAAAGAACGGGGGAGTCAGTGAGGTGTCATCTTGGGAGTTGCAAGTTTGATTCGGACAGCACTTGAAGGAAGGAAAAGAAGTTAAATGACAATGACTGGGCTGTCAGCGCTGTGACTGGCTCCTAAGCGCTATCATGTAATTGCTCTGCGTTACACACTCTACGATATTTTTATTTTGATTTTATTTGCTTGCATATCCACACTTTTATGTAGATTATTACCTAGAAGCTATTTCAGTATAATTGACTTTAGAAGTAAATTTCATGATGGTTATTCTGATTAATCCCACAAAGAAAAATTTGAGGGCACGTTACATCTGAGTTAATGCCATAAAGGAACATTTTTCCTGGATGAACCTTGAACGTGCAGGGAGATATTTACTGAACAGATGCTCTGCCAAACACTGTGGAAATCTCTCTGAAGTAAATGTGTTTAGCTCCATTTTTAAAGCTACAGACACTGAGGCTCAAATTGGCCTCAAGACTTGTTCACAGTCACAAAACTCATAAAGACAAATACGCCCCTGCCCATATGCCCAGCGTCACTGTCCTCATCCTTGTGGAGTTCAATGGGCTGCTATCTAGTGACCTTTCAGCAGCAGTCGGCCATGCTTACCCCGGACTCACATGTTTGAAAGACCCTGTTACAGTCTCAATAACTTTAATATTCTGGATCCAGAGCCTTCCTTCTCCTCAGGCCTTTCCTTGAATTTCCCCAGAAGCTTATTCTCCTTGATTAGATAATTACGGTTTGCAGTTTCTCAAGGATGACCCGGGCACCTTCCCTTCATTTTCTCCCATCTTTGCTTCAGTCACAAGCACAACATAAATTAGCACCTAGCACAGTTCTCCTGTTGGTGCGCATCCTTCCACCGCCCACTTCAGAATTCCATCTGTGTGCTATCGGTGCACTGATTTGGTTACAGCTCAATATCTGCTTTTACTCACCTTGAGATCCTTAGTGCCTTGTATCTAGTAAGCACAGCATAGAGATTTGAGGATTGAAAGAATGAATGAATGAACCTGGATGGTATGCCCTAAAGTCTTTTTTCCACTCCCTATTCTTCTCCCAAATGACTTCAGAGATTAAAAACAAACAAACAAACAAACAAAAAATTTCCCCAAACTTTATTTTGCATATGAAGGGACTGAGACTCAGAGAGGTTAAATAATGTCTCCAAAGTCACACAGCTCTTGAAAGGTCTAGGATTCTGCTCTCTCAAAGGCTGTGTCTCCCTGTCTCTTTACAGGCTTGATCCTAGCGGCTGGCTGGCTACGCTCACAGGGTTGCTGGTTTTCCTTTGCTGGTAATGGAGAAGTCTTGGGAATTGTGTCAGCGTGCACCGGGTCCGCAATTCATCTCTGCCCTTTAGATCAGCCAGAATCTGAAGTGTGCCTCAGTATGAGTTCCTCTGCTCTTTCCTCCTTGTCCTTCTATTCTGTAATGACTCAGCAATTCATCACCTTGTTTTCCTTTTTAGTATATTAACAAAATAGCCCTAAATCAATAACATATTTTGGTTTACTAAATTTAATAGAATTTTTAGAGATTCCAGATGCTTAAGATTTGAAATTCTATGTTGAAATTTCACAAATATTAATTAAGTACTATGTAGCAAATAGCTCTTTGTACAGTTCCACAAAAGGAGTCCTCTGTTTTCCTGGGAGAGTACTCACACATATACTGTGGTTGGTAGTGTGGTGAGTGGTACCTTTTTTATTGACTGACAGAACACATAGAGTAGAAAGCCAAAATAACCCACAGCAGATGACTAAATGCATGTTAAACTTAGCTCAGAGTAAAAGGCACTTGTCATTTTAAAACATTCCTTTTTGCTTCCTCTTTTTCTTAGTGGTAGTGAGGGGGTGTGGTAGGATAGTGTAGCTGGCCAAAGCAAGCAAGAGTGAAAGGAAAAACACAGCGTACATGAAAGATGGTAGAGGGAAAAAAAATCAAACAAAATTTCCATTCTCTTATAGATTTATAGAATCTTGACTAATGGCATTGAGAGAACTCTGAGAACTCATCTCCACCCCTCTTTGTAAATTAGGTCACAAAGTTCAGAGAGGTTATATGAGTTATCTGGCATCACAGTTAATTTACGGAGGGGTTGAGAATTGAGGTCTTTGTTGTCAGTTCATTCTTTAATGATCAGCTCACTCATTCCCTTCCCTATAATGCCTTTTATGAGCTCCCCAGGTGTGGCAGACCCTTCTGCATGGTGTGGGCCCAGCTCCCACTTGGAGATGCACAGGACCCATGCCCACAGATAGGTTCCCTCATGGGTAATCAGATTTGCAATATACTTAGGCTGTTTTTGAGACTGGCTTTCTGCTGAAACCCCCTCACCCTGCAAGTACCTTGCAGGGCCCAGTGTAACCAGCTGCCTATTCATTTGATAATGTCCTTCTTCTGTGATGTAATGAGGGGCATTGGCTCCTTCGTTATAACCAGGATAGTGAAGGAGAACCATCTGGGAATGTAAGGATATATGATTAGAATAAAGGCCTGTCATGGCGGAGGCCGCAGCTTTTGCTCCTCTTAAGAAAAAAGCCAGTCTGTCGTCCTTATTCCTCTACCAGACTCAGCAGTCTGTGTGCATGTTTTAATTCATCCATAATGACTCGGACACTGCTGGCCGGTGTCTGCATGACCCAGGTGTGGCTGTATGCCCCTCCCCCAGTATTACCATAGCACTCCGTCTACCCTATGAATCCCATAATGTCGTATGCACCTCTCTACTTGATGACCCTCCTTCCGTCTTTCAGCTCTGTGAGCTCCAGCATAATGCTTCTCATGCGTCAAAGAATATGAAGGGAAGAGGATGATTGATATGCTCTCTACTATGGTGGGAATTCACTTTCCTGTTCTGTAATACAGTCCTCTTTGCCAATCACCATGTATGAATTTCCCAGGTGACTCTTTGTTGTTTCTTGGTAGTTTTATCTTTATTGCATTCTAAACCCAGTCTGCTTCAGTGACAAGTGCTTTGCTATGGGACCTGGCATCATTTTCTATACCTGTCACTTATGAGCTGGTTGATCCAAGGCAGGCTATTTACTCTTTTTGAGAATCAGTTTTCCCTCTTCTGTGAAATGGGTGTATAAGCAGCTGCATTTCAAGATCTTCATTCAGACTCTGTGAGATTAGGTAGTCCTGAGAAAGAAGTCCCCTCATGGTTGCCTGACCTACTTTTTGTGTTTTCTTTCTATTAACCTTCAACTGGACGAAGCTGAACTGGTGAGGTGGTAGAGTGGACCAGTTGCTTCTTTATGGACTTGGTCAGTAATTTCAATTGTTGCATTGTTATAATTGTTGCTGTTTTGCTTCTGATCTTAATATTTAAAAAATACTTTGCTAATTTTAAATTGACTACAATTTCCTTTTGATAAGATAAATTGCATTGATTGATGTTTGAACATTGAACCAATAAATAAATCCCACTTGGTTGTGGTATAAAATTCTATTAATGCATTTTTAATTTATTTTCCAATTTCTGTAAATATGACATCTATGTATATGATATTAATCATTTAGATACCGGTCATTAATTTTCTTTTTTAATATATTTTATTTTGGTAATAGCATAGTGCTAGCCTCATAGAATGAATGAGGACATATTCCTTTGTTCCTATTTCTTGGAAGAGATTGCAGAAAATTAGTATAATTTCTTTCTTAAGTCTTTGTTAAAATTTTACCAGTAAAACCATCTAGGTTTGATTCATTCTTTTTTTGGAAGGTTATTAATTATTGGTTCAATTAAAAATTATATATAGTGCCATTCAGCATATTTATTTCTCCTTATGTGTGTTTAGTAATTTGTATCCCTTAAGAATTAATCTGTTTGGTCTAAATTATCAAATTTGTAGACATAGCAACATAGCATTGTTCACAGTATTCTTTTATTGTTTTAATGTCTGTGGGATCAGTAGTAATGATACCTCTTTCCTCTCTGAGATTGGTAATTTGTATTCTCTCTCTTTTATTCTTGGTTAGCCTTGTCAGGGGTGGTGTTTTCACATTGGCTGTTGGTGCCATCTTAACCAGAAGATTTGTTAGGCAGTTCGTATATGTTGTTTATTCAGTCCTCACGGAAGCATTACGGGCTCAGATATTCCTATTAACATTTTACAGACGAGGAAACAGAGGATCATGTCCTATTTTGTAAGAAGGAGGAACAATGTGAAAAGTTTTCTAGGAACTCCTCTGTTCCTTACATAGTTCGTGATTACTTTTCTACTGCAGTTTCCCCTTCTTTGGGCTGCATTAACTGTACTGTTTTCAAGAAGGAGATCATTGGATGGGAACCAAACAAAATAGTTTAATTTTGGCGGAGTGTTGCTTTTCAATTCCACTGAAATTAAAATGGCAGTGGTAACCTTCATTGTAGTACTTTTAAGTAATTTTTAATTAAGGGTTGATTCTGTGCACAGCTGGTTGAATCACAGGGACATGTGCTATGTCTGTCCTGGTACTGCTTCTCAGGGAGGGCAAGTGGAGAGTTCCGTGTCCAGACAGACATCTCCATCCTCAGATTTCCTTCCGCAGTGAAATTACATGTACAATATCTACTGAGAGGGCATTTTGCTGTCACTTGCTAAAGAGAAGAGCACAGGTAAGTATGTGAACCTTGTTTGACATTAATAAACAACCCTGGCAATTCCAAGAAATTCACTACAGTAAAGACACTTCTGTAAAAGGTGGTTGACTGATAGCTTAGCCCAAATGCAATATCTGGTAGTTTATGGCAATTTTCTCTAATGGAAGTAGATACTGAATTTATTTCAGAAGTGCCTCCAGAGTTCTCCTTATGCTACCAAGATGTTACCACTTTTTTGCAAAGCACATGGTGGAAGAGCAAATACTTCAGGCCATAAAACAGCGATGTGTGTATGCACAAGCATGTGTGCGTATATGCTGAGGAAGGAGGGTTTTGTTCAGTGCGCTGTTGACTTCATATAGACAGATTGATAGACTACATTTCATTACTTTGTGGAGATTGCAAGATCATTCCCAATGTAGAATTTGTTAATGAAAAGCAAAAGAGAGTGAGTTAAAGAAATTTATTTGATTTCAATAAGCAACTCATGGGTAATTCCCTCTACAATATTTTAAACAAATATGCTATTAAAGGCTTGCATCCCATTCTCTGCACAACTTCTTTCATTCTTCTTTTTAAATTAAGTTGTAGAATAGCAAAACCCAATCACCTACTTTAACATTCTCTCAGGCATTTTAAGCACAAAGTCAGAACAATTTTGCTTGCTACTTCAGGGGGCTGCTGGCATGATGTGAAGGATGAGAATCCACTCTTTTTAATATACTTATGAGAGATTCAGGGTGTACTTTCACACTGTTTCTGCCATGGATGAACCATGCAACCTCTGCAGATAATGTGCCCTTCAGAGGTCTACGTCCTTATTTTTAAGTGGAATTAAAATACCTGTCAAATTTATTTCACAGAGTTGCCATGGTGGTAAAGCGAGATAGTATACGTGAAAATAGAGTCCTTCCTGATCCTGCTAGTCCCTCCAGCCCACTGTGCCTTCATGTGGCCTATTTTGCAGATAGGAATTTTGTTTCTCAAACTTTTGGAAATCCTATTTGGACAGATGTGAGCAAATTGTTGACATGACACTTAATTCTATGAATAACATGCTTTGTCTTCATTTGCTGCATTTCAGCAGATGGAACTGAGAATAAAATATGCCAACATGTATATGTATATACATATAGTCTTGGCAGGGGTGAGGTATAATTCAGTGACCCTTTCAAAAGACTCATAGCTGCAAACAATAGCTCTTAACAAAGATAGCTTGCCTGGAAGAGAGAATGAAGAACAAATAATGAATATAACCAATACATTTATGCAGGAAGGTACTGGTCTTGGCCCACTCACAGCTAGCTGAAGAAGTTTCAAGTTCTTTTTAAATTTCCAGAATGAGTGGGTTACAGTTAAGAGGCAAAGTGATCATTGATGCTAAAACACAGTGAGCCCACTTGTCATGTTAAGGACACTCTTCACTGTATGGACAAATGATTCAGCACAATGAGTGTTTGAGACCTCTGAACAATGCCCTGTTTTCTAAATTCATTTTCTTCCTTCCAAACTGTCAAGGACAGGGTGACCTAAAATTTTATTTTTTTTGAAGTTGATATGTTATTCACAACTATATAATTTACCCTTTTAAAGTGTACAATTCAGTGGCTTTCAGTATATTCATGGAGTTGCACAACCATCAACACTATCCAATTTATTTTCATCATTTCCAAAGAAACTCCGTATCCATTAACTGTCACTCTCATCTCCCCAAACTCTAGTTATCGGCAACCCTTTATGGATTTGCTATACAGAAAATGTCATGTAAATGGAATCATACAATATGCACACTTTTATGTCTGGCTTTTTTCATTTAGCATGATATTTTCCAGGTTCATTCACGGTATAGTGTATGTCACTACATCATTACCTCTTGTGGGTCAATAACACTCCACTCTGTGCATATACCACTTATATTTATACAGTCATGAGTTGATGGACATTTAGATCACTTCTACTTTTTGGCTATTGTAAATAATGCTCTATGAAAACTTATGTACATGTTTTTGATCGAACATTTTCAAAAACTAATAGACTTTATTTTTTTAGAGCAGTTTGTGGTTTACAGAAAAATGTAGCTGAAAGTCCAGAGAGTATTTGTGTATTCCCTCTTCCACACCACTCGTCTGATCAGTTTTCTTATTATTAACATCTTGTTTTGGTGTTGTACGTTGGTTACAATTGATGAACCGATATTGATACCTTATTATTAACTATGGCCCATCTTTTATGTTAGGGTTCATTCTTTTTGTTGTACACTCTATGAGTTTTGCTAAATGCATAATACCATGCATCTACCTTTACAATATTATATAGAATAAAGTTTCATTGCCGTAAAAATGCCCTGTGCTCTATCTCCCTTCCTTCTTGTCTTCCCCTTCCTTCTTTCCTTTCCTTTCCTTTCCTTTCCTTTCCTTTCCTTTCCTTTCCTTTCCTTTCCTTTCCTTTCCTGAACCCTTGACAACCACTAATGTTTTTACTGTCTCCATGGTTTTGCCTACAACAGAATGTCATATGGTTGGAATCATACAGCCTGTAGCATTTTTAGACTGGCTTCTTTCACTTAACAATGTGGGTTTAAGGTCCTTCTATCTCTTTCCATGGTTTGATAGCGCATTTCCTTTTATCTCTGAATAATATATTATTATATAGATATAACATAGTTTGTTTATCCACTTACCTATTGAAGAACATCTTGTTTATCTTCATTTCTTTGGCAGTTATCAATAAAGCTTCTTTAAAGATTGTATTTATTTATTTTTAGAGAGAGGGGAAGGGAGGGGTGAATAGAGGGAGAGAAATATCAATGTGTGGTTGCTTCTCACATGGCCCCCACTCGGGACCTGGCCTGCAACCCACGCATGTGCCCTGACTGGGGATTGAACCCACAACCCTTTGGTTCTCAGCCTATGCTCAATCCACTGAGCTACACCAGCCAGGGCTCCATAAAGCTTCTTTAAACATTCATTTGCAGGTTTTGCATGAACATAGGTTTCCAACTCATCTGGATAAATGACTAGAAGTGTGATTGCTGGATGATACAGTAAGATTAGGTTTAGCCCTGTAAGGAACTGCCTAATGTCATGTAGTTGGATTCATACTGATGCCTCTTGAATTCCGGCCTCAGCCTCATCCTGCAGAGGGTCTGTGGAGTGCAAGTCCTGTACCAGTACTTGTACCTCCATGAGGCAAGGGAAGTCCTTGTTATGGGTTGAATTATGTCACCCAAATCTTCATATGTTGAAGTCTTAACCTTTCAGTACCTCAGAATGTGACTACATTTGGGATAGTGCCTTTAAAGAGATATTTAAGTTAAATGAGGTCATATGGGTAGGCCCTAATCCAACATGACTGGTGTACTTATAGAAAGTGATTAGGACCCAGACACACACAGAGGAAAGAACAAGTCAAAACCCAGGGAGGAGACAAGCCAAGGATGTGCACTCATAAATCACCCATCGTGAAATGGGAAAATGCATTGAAAGAGTCTTTAAAAAAATTCACTGAAGCCAAACACAGCCTCTCACAACAATGCCAGCTGGTACACTGATACAGATGGGTTTCTAGAACACTCACATAGTGGAAGAAGCCTGTACTACCAGGGGCCTGACCTCCAGAAGATAATTCCAGGGTTTGTTTGTTTTTGGGTTTTTTTCTCTCTCCTTATAAATGTTTGTCTGTTTCTAAATATTAGGAGGTTTTACAGACTCTGTGAGGGCTGCCAGTGTCAGGGTAGCATTCTATTCTTAAGTAATCATTCTAAAGCCTCCTAGACAAGCCGCTCTTTCTCCCCTTGACAGTTAACAGTGATGTCTTATATCATGCAGCAGAGACCTTGTCAGAAGAAAAGGAAAAATGAGTTCCTGATCCAATACTCAAATCTAATTTAAGGGAATTTTCTTCTTAAAAATCTCATGAGATCTTGATAGTTCCTATACACAGGGAAAGGATCTAGGTGGATCTGTTGCTCTTGACATCTGGCATAGATAAGCTATCACATTTATTTAAAATCTGCCTATCAAGGGAAAATATGAAGGTAAAAAATACTTAGTGTGTTTTCTGGTGGTCCTAGTTAACCAAAAATGTGAAGGACATTTGTTGGCCATAATGGTGCCTGCGCCTGGAGAAGAGATGGGAAATTTACCAGCTAGAAGGTATTGGATTCCACACTGTCATCATGCATGATTCTAGTTACAACAGGTGTTTCTAACATACCCTGGTAGGTAAGACTTAGTAACCTAAGTAGATGTCAAAATGGATCAAGTCAGTGATGCAAAAATGTGCTCAGTTAATGAAAGGAGTCAGACATCAAAGACATGGAAGCTGTAATTGTTGAAATGGAGGAGAAGGTTGACCAAGGACAGTAGTAAATGGCAATCATAGTGCTGATGTCTCCCAGAGGTACTAATTGATTCCCAGGTAGGTGGGCAATAAGAAACAGAAATGAGAGACACAGAGAAGGAGAAAATAAAGCCAGTCATTAAACTTTCTCTTTAGATTTTTGATGTAATGTAAAAACTCTCATGGAATGTCACATGTGTGGGGCAGGATTCTCAGAGTTCTAAACAAGCACAGCCTCAGAATGGCTACATGCGGGAAGTTGCCCTCCATGTTAGTCAGGATAGGTTAGGCTATACTGCAGTAACAAATGAATCCTTAAGTATCTTCAATTTAACGTAGTAAAAATTATTTGTCACCCACATTTTAACAGAGTGTGTGCCAGGGGCTACCCAGTAGCCCTCTTTTAAGCGATGACTTGGGGAACTGGAATGTTTCTGTGTGGAGGCTATGTCATATGCAACGACTGACTCCTGTGTAAGCAATAAAAGGGAAGAGAGGCTCAGGGGGATGAGGCATGTTTTGTAACAATTTCCCTCTCTTCTAGCTACATATCTTGGTCTGGAACCCAGTAAGGTGGCCTCAGCCTAACTACGACAGTGGCTGGTAGTCTGCCTGTGGGCCTCAGTTCTTAAGAGTATAAGGAGAAAAGGCTATGTGGGCATGTGGCACATGAGTGGAAGTCTCTGGAAAGGGTGCATTGCTAACATGCAGAAATACCTTATTGATGACGGGAGGCTCAATAAACTGATGGTTCAATTTTCAAAAATGTATTAGCACTAGATGTGTTAACACTAACTGTGCTAATCTTAACACAGTTATGAACTGCTTGAGGTGTTAATAAACATCTCAGACATCAAATAGAGAAGAAAACATAGAAAAGAAGAAGAATTTAGGCCTAAAATTTCCATATTAACAACTATTGCATTTTGTCCATAGGATTTCCATCAACGATTGTTACCAGCTTTAAACTGTCTGGGCTGAGATTTGGCCTCTGTGTGAGGACTGAACACAGTCTCTAAGGTCATGTCCACTTCTGTCATTCTACGATAACGTAATTTTCTCTCTATTTTTTTTTTGCACTTTGTGGTAGATTTGATATAAACACTGTAGCTCACAAAAGAATTTTTATTTGCAAAGAAAATTGTTGAGGGTAGAAACAAAAGACTATTTTCCAACCTCATGTGTCTTATTCACCAGTATTGGAGTTTTAAAGATTCTATTTGCCATCTGTTATTTTCTTTATTCCAATAATAATACATACATATTTTTTTCTCCTAATGCAATCCTAATTTGTTTTCTGCAGTGACTTATTCAAAATGTGTACTTCACATTCTGAAGGGTCTACAAACCCTGCACTCTGTGTTTTTTTTTTCCCCCGCTTGGAATACAGTTACTTTCTTGGACTTAGAGGTTGTAAAAAAAAAAAAAAAAAAAAAAAAAGAGGGGAGTGGAGGATTTTTCATAAGTATGAATCAAAAGATATTTTTCTGTGCCCTGGCTGGTGTAGCTCAGTGGACTGAGCGCAGGCCTGCGAACCAAAGGATCTTGGTTCGATTCCCAGTCAGGGCACATGCCTGGGTTGCAGGCCAGTTCCCAGCGGGGGACACATGAGACGCAACCATACATTGATGTTTCTCTCCCTCCCTCCTTCCCTTCCCCTCTAAAATAAATAAAATATTTTTTTAAAAAAACTTGAAAAAAAAAGATATTTTTCTGTGAAATGTAACGGTGAATTTTTAGCCAAAGTTTAGTGTATTTAGTGGATATGCGGTTTAGAATGTGAGTGTTCTCTGTTTCTGTTTTTAGTTTAGTGAAGAGACATATGTGGTGGTTTTGGAATCTGAACCCATATTTTATTCTTTGACCTCTTAAATGAGTTAGTTGCCTCTCCATAAAGTAGTTTCCTCATCTATAAGATACGGTCATTGTAGTACCAACCCAGTAGGATAGCTGTTATAAAAGGTCAAAGGAGGAAGCCCTTGACAAGTTTTTGTTCTGGTGATAGTGGTAGGCAAAGGTTAGCTATTATGGTGATGATTAATACTATCAGTTTATTCAACTCTCAATTAATTGCAGAATGATAGCTTACTTAATCTTATTGTTTTATTAAGCCCAACACAAACATCTCCATTTTGATGGAGAACATGCCAAATTCTTCCATTACTGTATCAAATGTAGCCTCAACTTTCAAGGGCAGGGGTGGGGACTCTTTATTTTTCGGGCTCTACCGAGTGAATATTAAGGAATCGATTATCATTCTTTTGGCAGGTCTAGTTAGAATCATATCTCAATTTAATTGTGTGTTTTGTGGATAATCCTCTATCTCATACTGTACCAGGTACATAAATACTTAATAACTGCATGCTAAATAAATGGGTATATTTTTGCAATGAAATTACCAGCCTTCACTTAGAAAGAAACTTCCTTCTGAAGTTATTTTCCCAAGTTATACACTCACATTACTTGAACATTCATTATGTACATTTAGAAATTTAGCATTTTTGTAACCATAGCTCATCCATCTAGGAAACCAAACAATCAACTTTCATTGTAAACACTACAAGAGAAGCCTCATTAAAAAAAAAAAAAAGTTAAAGTGATCGACTTCAGGTAAGCAGAAGAAACCTAGCTTCTGGTAGCCTCAGGTATCCTTGGCTTATAGATTAATGTTTTTGGTTCTTTCTTCATAACATCCTCCCTCTGTGACTGTCTGTGTCTAGATTTCCCCTTTTCAGTAAGGTTACTATCATATTGGATTAGGGCCTACTTTAATAACCTCATTTTAACTTGATCACCTCTGTAGACATCCTGTTTCCAAATGAGGCCACATTCTGATGTAAGTATTTCAACATATCTTTTTGGGGGGGATATTCACCATTAAATCAACATGTAAATTTTATGGATGTTTAACAGATTAGGGGTGGTTCAATTTATATGGAAACAATTTGCAAAGGATACAGGATTTTACCATATGCAGGGTGTTATCATCATCATTATTAGAAGGGGTATTCATTTATTGACAAGTGGACTTGAACATTGAATGGGTTGCATACTACTTTAATTTAAATACAGTGCACTCAGTAAGTGAATCCTTAGTCTTTAGGCTACCATTAAATCTTTGTCTTTGTTTTTCTGCAGAAGAAAACTTTTAAAATTCTGTTTTCAATGAGGAAAAATCAATCCTGAAAACAGGATTCACTTAGAGTTCATGAAAACTAAATGGAATGAGCTCACATTGTTGCTGTTAAGTTAGGGGCATACCGACCTGCAGCTCTCCAACCCCCACTGTAAATTATTGTACTAGTTTGCCTGTCTTCATAAAGAGATGAACATTCCCATATAAACCTCAGAAATCCGAAAAACCACAGAAATGAATACCTTAATCTTATTTTGCTATGATAGATTCAAACAGATAGAACCTTGAAAAGCTTCAAAGAGCAGAGTTCTTGATTCTCAGGGTGACACAAGTATAAGAGCTGCAAACATGTTTTTCTCTAATCAAGTCAAAGTGAGGTGGGGGTAGCAGGGGGAAGTCTCTGAATGGGAATAAAATTCCCAGTAGTGGTTACAACTGTTGTTCCAGCAGTGGGTGACTTGAAACTTTTAGAAGAACATTAAAGCTTTTAGAAAAGGGAAAAAAAATAGGAGGCATTAGAACCTACTTTTGACAATCCTACTGCTGGCTATACCCCAACAACTCGGTGGTCCCTTGGGATGAGACATTGATAGGTGGTAATAAGACTTAAGATCTCAGGAAACCCCATTAGAAAGCCCTGGTTTGAGCTAACCCACAGGACTGGGCCTTTAGTTCAGATAACTGCTACCTTGCAGTTAATGTTTTACAACCCTCCTACATTGTATTAGTTGAGCAATACTTGAAGTGTATGGGGCTGAGGCAATGGTCTTTAAGCAGGTCTGTGTTGACCCTCATTTCCAGTGTCCTTGATTCTAGGATTATTAACAAAATGGCGGCCGCGTGGGATCAGGTAATGGTAATGCTGGTGTAGCTTATGTTAATACTATTGAAGAGTGTATTGAAGTGATCTTTTCACTTAGAAACTCTGCAGTTTTAGTAGCACTCCTGTTTTTCCTACCCTCAAGAATGAGTGTGACTTGGCTTACAGATAGGTAAAAAAGCAAACAATCCAATTTTTTCTTCCAACACTCTAGTCAGAGCCAGAAGTGTGATGTTACAATATTAATTTGGTGGTGTTATTGTTTAAAGTAAACTCTTTAGAAAGGGTGGGAAAACTTATGTGGGATGGGCAAAGAAAAGGTGGGTGGTCCTCAAGTCTCTGCATGACTTTCTTTTCTTGGTATCCTTTCTGCAATAGCTGAGAGATTTTAATAGATAATAGGGAATTAAATAGAACTATCATCTAATAAGCATGATGTGTGCTGTCATGGTTAATTCAGACATAATGAACAATGACTGAATAATAATGGTTGCATCCAGAGGTCTGCCATATGCTCATTCCGGATGATTGTTGCGGATGCTTCCTTAAATATGGGTGCCAGGAGCTAGCCAACAGCACTCCAAGTAATCAGATTTTCTGCCGCTCTCAGTCTCTCAATGGGATTTTAGCTTTTTCAGTTAGTTGAATCATAAAAATGAAATCAGATTCTAAAGGGTTTTATAGATGTGTGTGCAGTGGCAGAAGGAGGGGGGCGGGATAAGGAGAGAAGGAAAGGAAGACAAAGAGGGAAGAGAATGAAACCTTAATGCTATTTTTCCCTAGACCACAAGAAGCATCTTCTGAATTAGAAACAGTCTGTTTACCAATCTTCCTTCCCCCATCTGAAGATTAATTAACTTCTGCTCTGTGTAAAGCTGGCATGCTAATGGAACACAGTATACTTAAGTGGACATTTTTCTCCGTATAACATTCTAATGTCTAATTAAAGTCCAAATTACAATGTATTCTGATACATGAGTAAAGCCAAAGTGATCCTTGTATTGTGTAAAATTAGTCGCTGTATTTAGCTCATTCATTGGCTAGCTAATGTTTAGTCTGAATGAACTGAGGGATTGCAGGCTTTGTTCTGATTTGCTCGAAAGAACCAGGTGACTCACTTGGGAGAGGTACAGGGGAAAGCCCTCTTTAAAGGAGTAGAAAGGAAATCTGATTTCTGTTAGGGTGTATAGATTAGAGTGTTAACTTTTTAACTTATGGTCTTGAGCAAGGCCCTGAGGCTCTGAGACTTTCTTTCTTTTTTTTTTTTTTTTAATTTTATTTTAATTGTTGTTCTTGTACAGTTTTCTGTCTTTTACTCCCATCCCACCCCACCCCCCAGCCCTCCCCACCTCCTTCCCATTTCCACCCCCCCCCCTACTTTTTGTCCATGTGTCCTTTACACTTGTTCCTGTAAACCCTTCCCTTTTCCCCTAATCTTCCCTCCCCTCCCCCTCTGGTCACTGTCAGCCTGTTCTCAATTTCAGTGTCTTTGGTTATATTTTGCTTATTTGTTTGTTTTGTTGATTAGGTTCCTGTTAAAGGTAAGATCAGATGGTATTTGTCTTTCACTGCCTGGCTTATTTCGCTTAGCATAATGCTCTCCAGTTCCATCCATGCTGTATCGAATGGCAGGAACTCCTTCTTTCTTTCTGCTGCATAGAATTCCATTGTGTAAATGTACCATAGTTTTTTGATCCATTCATTTAATGATGGGCACCTAGGTTGCTTCCAACACTTGGCTATTGTAAATTGTGCTGCTATGAACATTGGGGTGCATAGGTTCTTTTGGATTGGTGTTTCAGGGTTCTTAGGATATAATCCTAGCAGTGGAATTCCTGGGTCAAAAGGCAGGTCCATTTTTAGTTTTCTTAGAAAAATCCATACTGCTTTCCATAGTGGTTGTACCAGTCTGCAATCCCACCAACAGTGCACTAGGGTCCCCTTTTCTCCACAACCTCTCCAACACTTGTTGTTTCTTGCTTTGTTTATGATGGCCATTCTGACTGGTGTGAAGTGGTATCTCATTGTGGTTTTAACTTGCATCTCTCTGATAGCTAGCAATACTGAGCATCTTTTCATGTGTCTCTGGATCCTCTGTATGTCCTCCTTGGAGAAGTGTCTGTTCAAGTCCTTTGTCCATTTTTTAATTGGGGTGCTTGTCTTCTTAGAGTGGAGTTGTATAAGTCCTTTATATATTTTGGAGACTAAACTCTTGTCTGAAGTGTCATTGGCAAATATGTTTTCCCATACAATTGGTTCTCTTTTTATTTTAATACTGTTTTCTTTAGCCATGCAGAAGCTTTTTATTTTGATGAGATCCCATTTGTTTATTCTTTTCTTTATGTCCCTTGGTATAGGGGACATATCAGTAAAAATATTGCTGCATGAAATATCTGAGATTTTCCTGCCTATGTTCTCCTCTAGGACTTGAATGGTATCATGGCTTATATTTAAATCTTTTATCCACCTTGAATTTATTCAAGCTGGTGCTCAAGTTTCATTTTTTTTTTTTGCATGTAGCTGTCCAGTTCTCCTAACACCACTTGTTGAAGAGGTCATTTTTACTCCATTTTGTGTTGCTGCCCCCTTTGTTGAATATTAATTGACTGTAGAGACTTGGGTTTATTTCTGGGCTCTCTGTTCTATCCCACTGGTCCATGTGCCTGTTTTTATACCAGAACCAGGCTGTTTTGATTACAGTGGCCTTGTAATACAGTTTGGTGTCAGGTATTGTGATCCCTCCTACTCTGCTCTTCTTTCTCAAAATCGCTGCAGCTATTTGGGGTCGTTTATGGTTCCATATAAATTTTTGAAGTGTTTGTTCTATGTCTGTGAAATGTGCCATGGGTACTTTAATACGTACGTATTGCATTGAATTTTTAAATTGCTTTGGGCAATATGGACATTTTGATGATATTAATTCTTCTGATCCATGAGCATGGTATATGTTTCCATTTGTTTGTGTCTTCCTTGATTTCTTTCTTCAGTGTTGTGTAAATTTAGCTCTGAGACTTTCTTACTCATTGAAATGATAAGGGTAGGGTAAGAGCCATGTTGGGAATGTGAAGTTAAATCACTTTGTGATCTATTAACTGGGCCAGTACTCAAAGAATGATGAGTGGTCCAGCAGTGGTGGCATCACATGGGAGCTTGTGAAAAATGTAGAATCTCAGGCCCACCCCCAGATCAATTGAATTGGAATCTGCATTTCAACAAGATTCCCAGGGGATTTATATCCACATTAGGAATTTGAGAATTACTTTGCTATGTATATATTAATTTTGAGTGTATTATAAAACCATTATTCAAAAATAAAACTTTGAAAAACATAAACTATATGTTGGACACAATCTTCTAATCATTTGAGAGATTACTGATAAACAAGCAAGCCCCCTGCAAAAGAAAAATTCTGAACCAGAAGCCAATATTTAAAAAAAAATCTAGAAACAATACCCAAATACCTTTCCAAGGCATGTCCTAGGGTACATACACCGGAAGTTCAAACAATCCACCTTTTGTTTTAGCCTTTCTACAGCATGAACATCATTGATTAGTATGATGTCTGTGAAAGTGCACAATGATCTAAAGGTTTATTATGTTAGCATTTTAATTCTGAAGAAAGAAAGGCATTTATGGCTTCATAAAAGATTTTCATCCACAAGTGTTGAAATGCACTTTTTCATTATACTCAATTACCTGAAGATTTAAACCTTAAGCCTTGCAAATTCTGGTGATTCATGCCTCTGATTGCACTTTCTTCTTGTTGCAGCAGCATCAGCAGCAGCGCTGGTTGACAGGAGTAGGGGATGCTTGCAGTGTCATGGAAAATTTCAAATCCAAACAGAAATAGATGCTGAAATTTCCATTCTTTTTCTCAGTGAGACTTCTTTGATTCAGAGGAAAGAGAAGAAAATGGGAGGAAATATGCTTTGATTAATTTGTTTACTCATGAGGAGTTTGGGGGAAATATAACCTATTTACTTCTTATACCACTCTGATAACTACTCCCTATGGACTGAAACTCTATATTTTAGCACATTGCAGTATATACAGTGAATGTGTAGCAATAACATACAATCTGGAATAAATAAGGTTTGAAAGTAGCCTGGTTAATCAAAAAACATAGTGGAGGTGGTCGTTTTTCATCATTGACTTAGCTAAACAGTTTTCAAATACAGGACTAAAACTTATGTGAATAAAAATGTAAAAAAATACTCGTGTGACTGCATTCTGCATCTATACAAGAAAAAGTAAATTGAGACTTTGCGACCATCAAGTTTATTTCTCAATGGGAGACAAGATACACACCCCAAACCTTTTGAGATAAAAAATAACTGGTTTCATCACATCTGCAATGACTAACAATTCCTAACTGCTTCCAGAGTTTTGAATACGGTATGTATGAACTTTCTATACATGGAGCAGACAGTGCCCTCCCTCTGTCTTTCCCAAACACACTCTGCTGTCCCCCAAGGCCATTAGGCATGTGTTCAGAGGCCAGTATAGAACAGTGAATGAGACAGAAGGATGTTTAGTTCTCTCACAAAGCACTAGAAGTTCAAAGGTGGGCTGTTTGGTTAGTGCGGTGGCTCAGTGATGCCATCCAGGACCTGGGCTCTTTTCAACTCCCTTGTCCTAATCTTAGTATGTTGGTGATGTCTTCTTTTATTAGGCATGAAATGGCTACCCCAGTTTTAGGCGTCTTATCTTTACAATAGGATCCGTAGCACAAAAGAGTTAGTGGGGTGGCAAAAAGATATTACCTTACCATCTCTACTTTTATCAGACAGGAAAAATCTATTTTTTAAGGAATCTTTTATCTATCTATCTATCTATCTATCTATCTATCTATCTATCTATCTATCTATGTGATATTGGTTACTACAATTATGTAGGTTTCAGGTGTACAGTTCTGTAATACAAATGGTGATGGAAAATCTTTACCAGTCACTGTCTAATAAACAGCTCATTGAGTCTCATTGTCCCCCTGGTGGTCATTGGTACTCTGTGCTTTAAGGAGGGCAGTAAAGTAACTGGCTGCTTGAATTTCATTAGTGAAAGGCAGGTGAGAGAGAAGGGGTTTGGGAGGGGTTGAGGGCTGGTTTGCTGACATTGCTGCTGGACCATAGACCACACTTTGAGTAACAAAGTTCTATATTGTGGCTGGTCTATTATATATTGGGAGGAGGGTGGGGGAATTATATCTTTATGTAATTATATATATGCCTAATCTTATCCTATTTCTTTCTTCCCTCATTTTCAGGGTACAGTTCTGTTAGCTCTTTGTCTCTTTTATTTTCTCACTTGTCCCCTCAAGCACTATTAATGGGATAAGATATGCAAAGTGTTTGGCACAGACATACTGGCTGCAAACCCCTTTAACCTTTCCTTTTCTTTTTCTAACCTTGTTTATTTAACTGATAAAAGACTGTCTTCTTCCCTCCACTCTTTATTTCCCTTTTAAAATTCCATTTATGAATGTAAAATGTAAATACTACCTAAACCGATCAGGGTAAGCTTAGTGGAAGTAATATTCACAAATCAAAGAAATACAAAGCCCTATTTTGTGATTTAAAAACAAATTGTAAGATAGAATGATTTTTAGCCACCTCTATATGTTGATGGAAAGGCTTAGAATACATTCAACAAGTTGTCACAGAATTCTGTATTCAAATGAACACCTCCTTCTCTAATTGAACTTGTTATTTCTAAACAGCACTCCCAGGAAATAAAGCACTATTTCTCAGGCAATGTTATTGTTTTCCTGTTTTGTTTAATTACAATACAAATGTACAGTAGAATTATTTACAACTATGTTGCATTGTCAATTTGAAAGATTTCAGTTACACTGAAGGCTAAGCTGACTTTTATGAACTCAACTAGAAATCATTCATACTCATGATTTCATTGGAAAATACATTTTGGCCTCTAGTCAATGAACTTACATGCACACCTTTAGGTATGCTAACATTTTATTGGTTGAAAACAAATTATATTCTACAAATAGTACTGACAGATGGAGCTTTCTGGGCGACAGGAATGTCATATATTGTCCACTGTGGTAGCACTAGCCATATATGGCTATTGAGTACTTGAAACATGGCTAGTCGAACTAAGCAACTGATTTTTAAATTTTATTTAATTTTAGTTAATTTAAATTTAATGAGCTAGTTGAGACTAGCAGTCACCATAGTGGACAGACACCTCTGGAGGCACTGCGAAGTTTTTGGCCCTGTGGGTTTTCTTCACCATTGTGAGTGATTGAACAATTGGCTCTGGAGGTTACTGCCTTCTTCTTAAGTGCAAGGACTGTCTGAGAGTCCACTTAATTTTTTAGAAATGGAACTGTATAATATAAATGGGGCTGAACTAGCTACTTTTAGTTGAACATATGTATTTATAGTAAAAAATGCATAATGGATATTTTGGGTACAGGAGCACACAATATTGATTAAAATTTTCTTACAGGGAAAAGGAAAGGAATAGAAGATTGCAATAATTATTCGAAGAGTAATTCTCCTTTTTGTGTTGAAGATATAATTGGACTTTATAGTTTTGTGTCCATCTGAGTGAAAATTATTTTCATTATGTTAATACAGTCATCATTTAATTATTCATGTCCATGACATGGGTTAGTGACATTGCTTTTCATTATTGTCATTAATTCACTCATTTATTATGCCTACTACACCAACTTTCAAAAGGAATTGGAGATGATTCATTTATATCATCACTTTGCTTATCAAGTATTTGAATATTTATAAAGCTTGAATACAGCTGCTTACACAGTAAAAATGCTCAGCTGTAAAGGACCTTGTGGTATTTACATATTATGTCACACCTGTCCTCATCTTATTTTTCTTCCTTAGATTCCATTTGGTCATATTTTTTTTAATTACTTACATTTTTAAAACTTTTGTATATAGCTTCAAAAGCTACCTGAAACTCTTGTTTAATAAGGCAAGATAAAAATCCAAAATTAAAAGGAAATAAATGTATTAAAAATACTTATTAAAATTTCCTCAAGTGGCTAGAAATCTATATATTTATAATCTTCTGAAAGGAGTTTTAGAAATATGCAAAATAATTTAAAATATACATTCTTTTGACCTAGCTATTCTACTTCTAGATATTTTTCTTAAGAAAACAATGAAGTAATATAGAAAGATGTTGATGAAAGCATGTGGATTATATTTTTATTTCTAATAATTATGTATAAAAATGTGAAAATAACATAAATGTTCACTGGGCACATATTGGATAGGTCAATTTAGACAAGCAAATTTGAATATTATGTATCATTAAAACAATGACATAAATCTATACTTATTGATACTGAAAGATACTGATATTATAGTAATAAAAATGGAGGTTACAAAAGAGTATTTGAAGAAAATGTTTGTTTGGTTCAAAATAGTGTGTCTATTTGTATTGTATATTGAATAGATGACATCATTTTAATGGTGCCTATCCCTTGTGGTGGGATTAAGCAGGATATCAAATTTATTTTTTCCCTTAAGTGTTAACCATGTATATATAAGGCTGATCTTCAGCTGCTATGTTTTCTTAAAGCCATACCACTGGTTAAAAGATGGAAGAACTTCCCCATTATTTGAAAGAGAGTTAATATTCAGAGCCCCCTTAATGAGTGTGACTCTGTCTCTGGTCATCTGGACTCCTCCTCCCAAATCTCCTGTAACTCCCATGATGTAGGAACTTGAAGTAACTACATCACTTGGGACCTCCCAGGTTTTAGCCCATGTCTGCTGACAACTAGGCGACCATGAAACATTGGCTGATGAATGTTTAATAGTTTTAAATCTCCATAGTTTTCCATCTCCATAGTTGGCCTTTTCAGAGCTGAAGTGTAACATTTTTAGAACTGGTTGGAAACAACAAAATATCGTCAACATCTCTATTTAAATATAGGTACAACAGCACCTCCCTTCTCTGGATCACACACCCGTCAATGTAATGGCTGGGGAAGGAACAAAGATAGGGAAGCAGCAAAAACTGCAAAGAAGCACAAGAGGCTTGTGGACAGTCTAAAGTGGGTTTCAAAGTCAGGAGGTAACTCTAAGGAGACCACTCACCTGCTCCCCAAGGGCCTCTCTTTGTAGAGTTCTAATAAGCTCAGTTACTTGTTTTTGTGACTGGCAGCAGGTTTGAGGTAGGCAGGGTTTGTGGGCGGCTGGGAAGAACATGCTTGGCCGTGCTGATTGGTTCGAGCTGATGCCCGTTTACACAGGCAGGGGCTGTGTCCCACCAGCTATTTATTCAGAATATGACAATCTCACACTTGGAGGTTTTCAAGTAGAATTTGGGAGATGAAAACACACAATCCATTGACTTGTATATAACATTTTGTTTTGTTTGCTGCTTTAGATTACGGGTATGTTGTATATGTGTGTACACTGTATTGAACACCCAAAAATGACCTCTAATGATAAAACAGTAGTTAGATAGATTTAAAAAACTATTAGTTTTTGATGCAGTACATCTAGGGACTGCACATTGAAAACCACTGGATTGGCGATCTCTCTGTGCAGAGCCTATTAGCTTTAACATTCCATGCCGTGGTTTTCTAAGTATGAATCAGAAGCTACGCAGTGGGCCCAGCAACCTAGGTTTAACGAGTTCTCCCTTAAGTCATGACTGTACTATTATTATCTTTCTTCAAAATTGAGAAATAATTGACATACAACATTATATTAGTTCCAAGTGTATAACATAATGATGTGTTATCTGTATATTTTTCAAAATGGTCCCCACAATAAGTCTAGCTAACATCTGTCACTATACACAGTTATAGCTTTTCTTGTGATGAGAATGTTTAAAATTTAATCTCTTAGAAACTTTCAAATATGTACTATAGTAATATTAAGTATAGTTAGCATGTACATCATATCACCAGGACTCATTTATTTTATAACTGGATGCTTCTACCTTTTGGTTACCTTTACCCCACCCCTTCTACTGGTCATCACCAGTCTGTTCTCTGTATCCATGAACTTTTTTCTTTTACGATTCCATATGTAAGTGAGATCATACAGTGTTTGTATTTCTCTGATTTATTTCACTTAGCATAGTACCCCGAAGGTCCATCCATGTTGTTGCAAGTGGCAAGACTTCCTTCTTTTTTATGGTTGAATAATATTCATTATATACATGTGACATCTTTTAGCATTAGTGTTTTTGTTTTCTTTAGATAAATACCCAGAAGTGGGATCTCTGGATCACATGGTAGTTCTATTTCTAATTTTTGGAGGAACCTCCACAGTGTTTTCCACAGTGGCTTCACTAATTTACATTCTTACCAATAGTTCTCAGTCTTCTCATTTCTCCACATCCTTGACAACACTTGTTATTGCTTGTCTTTTGATGACAGCCATTCTCATAGGTGTGAGGTGATAACTCATTGTGGTTTTGATTTGCATTTCCCTGATGCTTAGTGATGTTGAGCAGCTTTCCATGAACCTATTGGCCATCTGTAGGTCCTCTGTGCAAGCATGTGGGTTCAGATCCTCTGCCCATTTTTCTGACTGTACTATTATATATTACTTTGAGTTCTAGATAAAGATCCTATATAATTAAAATGGGTTTTTAGAGAAAATTCCTTCCAAATTAATAAAATAGTTTTAAAAGGTGTTGCATTATTTACATTGAAAGTAACAGGACTTGTCTCAAATAGGACATTTTTTAGCTCATGTCACTGAAAGTCCACTAGGATGATAGACTCAAGTATAATCTGTAGCTCAACGATACTGCCAAAGTCAGAACTTTCCATTTTAATACCTGTTTCCATCATTGTTCCAAGAGGGCCACCAGTGGCTCTTTAGTGTTCCAGCATGAAAAGGAGAAAGAAAAGCACTCTTTCCTGAATGTGGCACATAATACTTTTCTCTAGTGTGACTTAGCCTCTTGGGTCACGTCCCTGTACCGAGAATGTTATCAATGGAATGCCTGAGCTGACTGGCCAGGACTGGTCAAGATCAACTGTGTGTCCGAGGATTAGTCTCCACTGTCTGAATGACATGGGGAGAGTGGAGGACAGCTGGAAGAACTGTGCTTCACATTGTGAACAAAGCCCTGGGCGTGATGTTGGGTAGGCAAACAGAGTGCGCACTTCCGCTGCTTCCGCTGCTTACAGGTTTGCTTGTTTAGAGATCTCACTCTGGTGGAAGCAATTACTCCTCCATGGTGTATACACATCATTTAAAACAAAAATACCATTATATAAAAGTGAATGGATGGCGTACCATAAGATTAACATTTCTACTTTCTTTACAATGGTATTGTGAGTTGAAATGTATTTATTCAACTTACATTGCACTTTCATTACTGCGAGCCTTGGACCCTGATGGCAGTAGGAACACACACACACATGCACAGTCAAAGTCAATCTCGAGACAAGCACTTGTATGCAACTAGCGTCCTTACGAAATGCAGGGAATGCTGATTATAGCAAAGAAAAGGCAGACAATGTGTATTGTTAAGCAAGTTGCTATTCTAGGCCTTTGGAGCAGGTAAATTCTGGGAAATCATATGAAACGGCCCCTCAGAACTATCCCACCTGAATGAGGGATCTGGGAAATTTACATACCAACTCTCATCATCTATTTGATGAGGGCTTGCCCCAAAGGGGGTTAATTCTCTTGGCACTTTGGGTTTACTGTGTACACAGGCAGAAAACCATCTGAGGTTCTGGGAAAAATAACTTGGCCCAGAAAACAGATGCTGGTGGTTGGAAGTCGTAAGAGCACATGACATGATAGGATCTGAGGGATATGGGTGGGGCTCTGACAGGGTCTGTTACACACTCTATATATTCATACTATATATATACACACACACACTATACACATCTATATATGTATACTGTATATGTGTGTATATATATAGTATATATGTGTGAAATGAAATGTATGTTGTGTGTATGATGGTTACTATTATAATCCCCAATTTACAAATGAAGAAACTGAGGTACAAAGAAGTTAAGGAACTAGCCCAAGGCTGTGCAGCTAATAATCGGCACAAAGGGAATTTAACCTTAAGTCCACGAGGCTGGGGCCTCACCACTTAACTATACTGTTGGAATCAGACTTTTCCCCCCAGTGACACTGATTTGTGGCATTAGATTATTGTAAAAGGCCTTGTTACCACTGTTTTCACTTTTCTGTATGTCGTACTAGGCTTTGGGCCAAATGTCACATTGCCCTTCGGAACAGGCCACCTTGTACAGAATCCAGGCCTTTTGCAGCCCCATGTTGATACTGACTCAGAATTTTCATTAATTGATAACCTTTAAAGGACAGCATCTCTTTGAGCTAATGCAACCAGGAAATTAATTTCAAATGGTTGCAGCTCTGTGTCACTGAGGCCAGAGGGTTCTACCGAAGGTTAGGGAATGGAAACAGTGACTCTCAGCAGGACTTTTCCTACACAGCAAACATGTAAAGATTTAGAGGCCCAGTCAAGCACACACTGTTTATTTCTGCTTTAATATATATCCTTCTATGAACAAGCTGGCTGCCTGGGAGCATCTGCCTTATTGTGCTGTTGTACATTTTTTATTTGTCACTTCCATATTGCCTTTGGTATTGTTGTCTAATACACTTCATTATCTTAAAGTGTATTATTTCCTGAGTTTGACAGTGCGTTTGGCATTGTACAATACGTGAGAAGAGAATTCTGGATTCTCAGGGCTGGCGGTTGTCATCTGTCAGCTCTGCGCTGGTGTGCTGCGAGTAAGTGCTGCTTAGCGGGAGGGTGCACGCTGGTGTCCAGGAATGGAAGGCGAGGGAGCCTACCTGTGCCTCAGTAGCATCTTTACCAATGTTCTGTGAACACCACGGAAGTCTTGTGTGTGAAGTCGTCCTTCCCCTCTTCCTCCCCCTCATCACGACTATTTCTACAGTGTAGAGGAACTCATCAAAAGACAGAGCTCCACATTCAGACTGCTTGTTTTCAAATTCCAACTTCTTCACGTATTTATTTATTTTGCTTTGATATTAAGGTACATGTGCTGGAGCTGGCTTGTACCAGCTTGTAAGAGCCGAGTTTGTATATCTCTTCCAAGTTCACAGTCCGTGATCCTGTGTTGGTAGCTCAAAAATGGGCATATCTGGAATATGTACACATTGGAAACTGGCAAATTCTACAAACCAGGAATTCTTTCTTCTTTCTCCTCTCCTTCTCCCTGCCAATCCTTCCTCTCCTTCTCCTCTCTCTTCCCTTTTCCTTATATTTTTTGAAAGCCAGCTTACTAGAACACTATAGGATGTAATATATATTAAACTAAAATTCAGAGGGCATATTCCTCTTAAAATAAATATACAACTTGATGATTTTTACTTATGTATACACCACCATGCAGGTCAAGATATAGAGTATTACTCCAGAAAAAATGTTCCTGTGCCCCTTTATGTCAAAATATTTTCACATGAGATAATCACTATTTTGACTTCTGTGATTGTCAGTTAGTTTTGTCATTTCTGAAAATTTATATAAGGATTCATCATCATGTCCTCTTTTGAATCTGCCTTATTTTGTTCAAGAATATGTTTATAAGAGTCATGAATGTTTCTATGTACCTGTGTATTACTTTTTTAAAAAATACAGGTTTGCATTGTTCAATGTGATTTGGTAGTCTCCAGTCACATATGGCTGGTATGGCTGGTACAACCACAGAACTGAATTTAAAATTGAATTGGGAAGGCTTGTAAGAAAGGTCTCCTAGCTTCTGGAAGTTGCTGGCAATCCTTGCTGTTCCTTGATTTGTAGATGTATCACTATTTTATTTTCTGTTTTTAGAGTTTCTGTGTGTTTCTTTTTCACAGATTCCAGTTCTTTAGTAAAATTTGTAACCTTAATGTTGACTTTCTTGACACACTGATAGATATGGCATCATATCTATGTCTATCTTCCAGTGTTTATATTTGACTCTGTTGCCTTTTTCCCCCTGGTCTTATTATTTTAATACTTGGTAATGGTTTATTAAATGTTTAGCGCATGTGAGAAATGCTGTGAAGCCTCATGAAGGCTCACGATGATAGTCTCCTTTTCCTGAAATGATACCTTGATATGGGTGGAGGGACATCACCTCCACTGGGGGCTCACTCAAAGCGGGAGGTTTGTTTTTAAAGATTGCATTTATTTATTTTTAGAGAGGGGGAAAGGGAAGGAGAAAGAAAGGGAGAGAAACATCAATGTGTGGTTGCCTCTCACACACCCCCTACTGGGGACCTGGCCCTCAACATGGGCATGTGCCCTGACTGGGAATCAAACCAGTGACCCTTGGTTTCACAAGCCTGTCCTCAATCCACTGAGCCACACCAGCCAGGTCTCAAAGCTGGAGTTTTTATATGACACAGTCTACTGTTCAAACCCTCTTATCTTCCCTCCCTTCTGGTGATCCACTTGAAATCCTAGGACTATTTGTAGGACCTATTTGGGGACAATTTTGAAAGCCTATTTTATCTTTCTAGCACCATATAACTATTAATAAAACTCCTCTGTGCCTCCAGCTCTTTTCTTCCTTTCTACATGGCTTCTTAGTATTTTGTCCAGCATAATTTAAGAATTGGTAAATATCTCAAGGGCAAAACTTGTGCTGAGTGTTGAGATCAGCTCTCTTTAGACACTTGGCCCCTCAACGTCTTCTAATTTGGTAGCTCCAAATGCCATTTAGTCTCATCAGCACCATAAGATTGTCAAAAGCTCTTCTGGCTCATCTGCCATTTAGTGGCTGACATCTGCCAGCCTTATTAGCTTCTCATTCTGTACCAAGAACTGGCAAATGACCCGAGGGGAAAAGCAGTGTACAGAAGTTGGGCTCAGCTCAAGGATCTTTTTTCCCCATTATCCTGGCCTCTGTAATCCCAGCTTTCCTTGGCAGGTCCCACTACCTTCACACAGATGTTTTCTTTTGTTATCTGCCTTTTTCTAGTTCTCATTGGGAGCTTTGTTCTTTACTCTTCTTAATCAGCTCGCATTTTAAGCAGAACTCAGAGAGACATGGAGTTTTATTAATATTGAATTTCAATCACAAGCGTCATATCCTATTCTTTCCCTCACTGAAGTCCATACATTATATGCTTTGAAATAAAAATAAGACGTCCCCTCTCTCTCTGGCCCATCAGCCCAATGGTAAGTATTAAAAGAGTGCAGTGTGATGTATAATGAAAACACATTTTCCACGCAAACCTTCACTGGAAATGAAAGGGGTGTTCTCGGGTAAATCATGTCACTTTGCTTGGCTCTCTGGTGACTTCTTTTATATACGGGCTTCGCTTTCCACCTGGGCTACTAAACTAGGTTGGGTTGTACAGCCCTGAGCCTGCCTCACCGTCACTACTACCTCTAACCTCTGAATTGGCCTCATTCCATGTCGCTAATTTCAGCTTTATCCTCTGATCTTATCCTATCCCCCTCACCTCCTCGTTGTTTCCACTGTCACTGTGCTAACCGGCCAGGTTATGCTATGCCTCTTAAACTGATCACGGGATTCCCCCCCATGTTGCTGTCACTGGCTGTTCTAACTTTGACCGGAACTGGCTTATTCTGCCATAGCCCAGCGTGTACCAGGAGAGTAAGCTTTTGAGAGCTGCATTTTGTCGTCTGGTGAAAGTGGCACACAAGTTTCATCCTGTGTGCCAACTCAAGTCCCCCGGAGATGGCTGCCTTGGTGGCTGAGAGAGTGCTGTAGCTAATGGGTCATGTGTGTCTCAGATGTGAAGGAGACTATGAATATTACACTCGTGAAATTTGAATGAGGAATAGATCCCTTTAGATCCCATCTAAGGAAAGGAGGAAGAAAAGTGTTATATTCAATGTGTGTTATATGTTATGTGTTTCTGTGTATTTTACTCCAATGCTTAAAGTAATGTGATATCCAAGGATTGTCCATATCTTAGCCACCAAAAATCTAATGAGCAAATAAACTCCTTGGCTTGAACTTGAAATATGAGTATTTATATTACTATAGTCAATTTACATAAATGCCTACCAATATTTGTAGTCATGTATAAATGATTTTTATAGCCAAATATCAAGTTTATTAGGGTATAATTTGCATGTAGTACTTACGCATGCATACTTATAAGCACAGATATTAAGTATGTGGTTGATCAGTTTTGACAAATGAGTGCGCCACGTTACCCATCTCTGTTGAGCGAGAGAATTTACATTACTCCAGAGTGTTTCCTTTGGCCCTTCAGTCAGGTACTCCCACCCACCCCAAAATAAACACTGATCTTATTTCTATTATAAGATAATTAGTTTTGCCTATTTAGAACTTTATAAATGTAACTTTACAGTATACACTATTTGGTTTCTGAAGTCTTTCAGAATAATGTTGTTGAGGTTCATTCATATTGTTTATGTATCAGTAGCTTATTGCTTGTAATTACTAAGTAGTATTCCACAACATAAATACACTGTTTATTGCCTCTTTCTTTGTCAAAGGGCACTTGAGCTTTTCCAGATTTGGGTTATGATGAATAAGTCTTTAACAAAGATTTATTTATGAGGCTTTTTATGGGCATATTCTCATTTATCTTGAATAGATACCTAGGACTGGGATCCCAGGTTGCCTTGTATACATCTATAGAAAATATGTGTATTTAGCTTTTTAAGAAATGCTCTGTATCTGGAAGCCTATTTTATCTACTATGGTAATCCCACCTTATTCACAGCTTCTCTTTCTGTGATTTCAGTTACCCATGATCTGAAAATATTAAATGGAAAAATCCCAGAAATAAACCATTCCTAAGTTTTAAATTGTGTGCCATTCTGAGCATGGTGATGAAATCTCACATCATCCCTGCTCTGTCCCACCCAAGACGTGCAGCATCGCTTTGTCCAGTGTCTCCACGCCGCATGTGCTCCCCACCTAGTAGTCACTCCGTCGCTGTCTGGGTTATCACATAGACTGTCGTGGCATCACAGTGCTTATGTTCAAATAACCCTTTGGGTAGCAATTGTCTCAAAACCCAAGAATAATGATACTGACAGTGTGGATATGCCAAAGAGAAGCTGTAAAGTGCTTTCTTTAATTGAAAAGGCATATATATAGGAACAATCATAGTATATAGTGGGTTCAGTACTATCTGCATTTTCAGGCATCCACTGAGGTTCTTGGAATTCCCATGGGTAAGGGCAACTATGGCATTCATATAGATTAATATTCATACAGTTCTTGTGTAGTATATGTTGGTCTTCCTTTTAATTTGTAACCTGTCTGTATCTTTATATATTTTTAAAAATATTTTACTTATTTATTTGTTTGTTTGTTTATTTTTATAGCAAGGGGGAAGGAGGGAGAAAGAGAGACAGAGAGAATCATCTATTGGTTGCTTTTTGTAGGTCCCTAACTGGGGACCTGTCCCACAATCCAGGCATGTTCCCTGACTGGGAGTCGAACTGGCAAATTTTCAGTCCACAGGCTGGTGCTCAATCCACTGAGCCACACCAGCCAGGGCGGTATCTTTATATTTAAAGAGTACTTCTTATAAGCAAGATACAGTTGAATCTTGCTTTGTAATTTGGTCTGATAGTCTTTGCTTTAATTGGGGTGTTTATACCTCAATTCAACATACTCATTAATATATTTGGGTTTAAGTTTGCCATCTTGGTATCTGAATTATGCTTGTCTCACAGGCTTTTTACTACTTTTCTGCAATGAATCAATTATTTTTTGTGCTCCATTTTCTCTTTTTTTGTTGATCTTTCCGTTGTGTGTCTATTACTCCCAAAGGTTTCCTCACACTCCTTGGCAATCCCTCCCTCTCTTCCTCCTCATCTCCAGACAAGCACTGATTTGCTTTCTGCTGCACAGATTATTTTTATATTCCAGAATTTTATATAAATGGAGTCATGTAGTATGTGCTTTTCAAAAACTGATAGACTTTTTCAGCAGGTCTAGGGTTATAGAAAAGATAAGCAAAAGGTACCAAGAGTTTCCATACCCACTCGCCCTCACTCTGCCCTACCCAATTTTCTTTATTTTTGCCATCTTGCTTTAGTGTGGTGCATTTGTTACAATTGATGAGCCAATATTGAGACACTGTTACCTAAAGTCCATAGTTTACATTAGGGTTAACTTTTTGTCTTGTAGAGCGTCATGAGGTTTTGACAGATACTGATTTTGACAAATGTATAATGACATGCGGTCACCATTGCATTATTATACAAAATGATAGTTTTATTGCTCTAAAAATCCCCTGTGCTCCACCTCTCTCCCTTCCACCTGGCTACTACCGATCTTTTTATGGGTTTTGACAAACACACAGTGACATGTATCCACCATTACCATATTACACAGAATAACAATTTTACTGCCCTAAAATCCCCTGTGCGTCCCCTCCCTCCCTTCCTTCCCCTGGCAACCACTGATCTTTTTATTGTCTCCATGTATTTGCCTTTTCCAGAATGCCATATAATTGGAGTTGTACAGTGTGCAATGCAGCCTTTTGAGATTAACTTCTTTCACCTAGAAATATGTATTTACTTTTTCTTCATGTCTTTTTGTGGCTTAGTAGCTCATGTCTTCTTATCACGATGTATGGATGTACCACAGCTGGACTATTCATCCACCTACTGAAGAATGTCTTGATTGTTTCCAAGTTTCATCCACTGTGAATGAAGCTGCTGTAAACATTCACACGCAGGTGTTTACGTGGACATGTTTTTAATTTGTTTGGGCAAATACCAAGGTGAATGGTTGTGGAATCATATGGTAAGAGTGTGTTTAGTTACCACCAGCAATGGCTGAGAGTTCCTATTGCTTCACGTTCTCACTAGTATTTTGCATTTTCAGTGTTTTGGAGTTTGGCCATTCCAATTACTAGTGATTGGATAGTGATATTTTGTTATTGTTTTAATTTATGATTCCCTGATGAAATATGATGTCGAGTGTCTTTTTATATCCTTATTTTGCATCTGTTTTATCTTCTTTGATATCTCTATATATTTTAGCCATTTAAAAAAATTAAGCTGTACTTTTTATTATTGTTGAATATTAAGAATTCTTTATCTTTTGCATAGAATCTTTTATCTGAAAAATTTTGCAAAAATTTTTCTTTCAGTTTGTGTTTTTTATTTTCATTCTATTAATGTACTATTTTGACTGGCTTTTTTTTTCCCACTAAGCAAAGTTATTTATAGACTCATTCATGTTGTTGCATATATGAATAGCTGATTCAGTTTTATCATAAAGGGGTATTTCATTGTGTAGCAATGCCATAAATTACTCATTAATTGCCCTTTAATAGAAAGTTGGTTGTTTCCAGTTTCTGATCATTGCAAATCAAGGTTCCATAATGTTCTTGTAGCATTTTCTGTAAGGACATATCATAGACTTTCATTTCTCTTGTGGAAAAACACAGTTGCGGAATAGACATAGTATATGGTAACTATATGTTTAATTTTTGAAAGAAACTTCCAGCTGTTCTCCTGTAGTGGTTGCATCATTTTACATTTTTGTCAGCAGTGTGTATTTCAGTTTCTCCACACCTTCACCCACAATTGGTATGACTGGTTCTCTTCATTTTCACCTTCTGACACTATGTGGTCTCGAGTACCATAACATTACAATTCATCAAGTCAAGTCAAGAACTTTGTTCATTTTCAACATTCAGAGGCAGAGTCGAAATTGATATTGAAAAGGGTAAAAACAACTCTAATTTTTGCCTTTATCGATCTCAAGCAGCAGTTTTGAATTTGCTATCCAGGCACCCCAGGATGTTTCCTTTCAGAAGTTCAGCAGGTCAACATTTTTCTCATGAGAAGGCCCAGGTGATTTTTGTTCCTTCGCTTCCATTCTCCCGCAGGTGCGCCGTGGAGCTTTCCCAGGCTGTGCGGTGTGTGAGGTCCTTGCCCTGGTGGCTGGGAGGATGTGTGCTTGTGTGTGCTTGTTGTTTTAAAAATTCTCAGTTTTAATGTGGAATGTGGTAAATACTGATCCGTGTAACTCACAAGGGCATAGCTCTTGGATATCCTCAGTGATTCTGTAAAATGTTAAGTCAGTCTGAGACCTAAGAGGTAGACAAGAGTTAAACATAGAAAAGTGGTGTAATAAAGTATGGGAAAAGTAGAGAAATTGAAACAAAGAAAGCAAATATTTAAAGTGTGAGAAACAGAATACTTTCAAAGCTCAGGGTTTACTATATATTCTTCTTCAGATTGGGAAGGGCGAGTATAAACACATCTCTACATGCTGTTTTTGGCCCTAGAGACCTGGCCTTTATTCGGAAGTTGATGGAACTCTGGTTTCTCTAGCACTGGACTTGCTGTTTCACTGCTTTGTCCCAGGGTCACCGCAGCCTCTTTCTACTGTGCCTGGTCAAATGGAGCATCTTTCAGTTTATGAGAAGTTGCCACTGGTTAACTTGCTTCTGGTATGAAAATACGCGGTAGGGACTGAGAGATGCTAGGGTCTGGTACTGAAGCCTGCTTGTGTTTCTCAGAGATTCATTGGCTTCTGGGATCCTAGGAAAGCCACCCTAGCAAAGCTTAGGGGCTGATGGAAGACAAAGATAAGATGATTTTCATAGAGAATGCAACGGTTTCTGTTTCTCCGTGTTTGTCGGTAATATTACTTGTTAATATGTACATGTTTTCACATGAGTGAAGAGAGGGTCTCTAGAATAATCAAACCTTCTAACCTCTAGTTTAGTATCTTGTATAGTCATGTGGTTAGTGGGTGATGCCTCTGTTTACTACACCAGTGCCCATGGTGTCTCACACACTCCTTGTTAAATTTGTCATACGAGACTGAGATTAACAACACTCTAGGGGGCGAAGGGCAAACGGTTTTAAAATGCTCCTAATACAAATCATAGTAATGAATTCTTTGTTAATAGTGCAGCTTTAATGCTTATTATGAGTAACCACCTCAGTTTCTTCTGCTATTGATAAAATTACCCTTTTAATGTTAAAATCTCCCCAGAGCACAAGTCTAAAATATAAAACATTGAGTTAAATGAAATTGTCACGTTCTTTTGAAACCGTAATTGATGGTTTCTTCTATTTTCTGCAGACCTCTAACTTGCTTTTACTCGAACAGTTACAAGTTCATTCTTTTTCATACATATAAATACAATGAATTCTTTTCTGCTAGGGTGAAGTTTGGGCATTCAAAATGAAACAACCGAATGAGCTTTTTAGAAAGTTTCTTCAAAATAAATTAGCCATACATAAAAATGTAATTTGCTGTTGTATATATTTTTGTGGATGTTTGTTTGGGTTTTTGTTCAATAATTATGATATTAAACCTCAATATTTTAGAATGAAATTATATCCCTTAGTTCTAAGGGTAATTTTAAGCATTGAAATTTAAGTGCCTATTTGCATCTTGCCCAAATTTCTGTCAAGATATATTAACCAAATTCTTATAAATCCATAAATTATTTTTATTGAATCGTAACATAGTTAAAGATTCAGTAGTAGAAAAAGTTAGAAGAGGTACTGACAGCATGAGAGAATATTTAAGACTCTGCGAGGTAAGAGGAAATGCTGGTACTTTTCATCCCCTATTTCTACTGAGATAAATGAAAATTACTAATAGAAAATTGCCCTACTGGAAGATTGCTGGTGTGACTCAGCAATTGAGCACTGGCCTGTGAACCAAAGGGTTACTGGTTCAATTCCCAGTCAGGGCACATGCCTGCGTTGAGGGCCAGGTCCCTGATGGGGGCACATGAAAGTCAACTATAAACTGATGTTTCTTTCTCCCTCCCTTCCCTTCTGCCTATAAATAAATAAATAAATAAATATATTTTAAAAATGGAAAAAAGAAAACAGCACACTGGGCTATGCACTAACCTGTGCTGATTGTTCATTAGTCATCACCAGAAAAACCATGGTATTTTCATGATCAATGCAATTGGGTCACTTGATTTATTCAGCATATATGTATATTTTAATCCTCACTGACAACACTTTTTTATTGCCTTTTTTAGAGAGAGGAAGGGAGAGAGAGAAAAATTGATTGGAGAGAGAAGCACCGGTTGGTTGCCTCCCATACATGCCTGAACTGGCGGTCCTATGCAGTCCTGGGACCAAACCTGCAACCTAGGTATGTGCCCTGACTGGGAATTGAACCTGCAACCTTTTGGTTAAGGGACAGTGCTCCAACCAATTGAGCCATACTGGCCAGGGCTGTTCAGTATCCATTTTTGAGCTACCTCTATGTGCAGGATTATGTTATGAAGATAGTTATTTTTTCATGTTCTGTGTATACATCACACAATTGCACCATTATAGTTTTATAGAAATTTTCAATCTGTGGGAATGTTTTAAAATGTATACCCACAAGTTACATTTTGAATATTAATATGTATTTAGGAAACTTTTTCATATCTGAAATTAAATGCCATATAGGAATTGAAAGTATATCTTATTCAGATACAATAGAAATCTGCTAGTTGCATATTCTTTTTTAAAAATAGATTTTATTGATTATTCTGTTACAGTTTTCCCAATTTTCCCTCTTTGTCCCCCTCCACCCTGCTCCCCCAACCCTCTAGGATTCCCTCCTTAGTTCACATCCATGGATTGTACATATAAGTTCTTTAAGTCCTCTGTTTCCTATACCATTCTTTACCTCTCCCCATCTATTTTATGCCTACCAATTATGCTTCTTCTTCCCTGTATCTTTTCCCCCCTATTCCTCCCTTCCCCCTCCTCACTGAAATCCCTCATGTGATGTCCATTTCTCTGATACTGTTCCTGTTCTAGTTGTTTGCTTAGTGGTTTTTTTTTTCATTGTTTTTCTTTTCTTTTAGGTTCATTTGTTGGTAGTTGTGAGTTTGTTGTCATTTTACTGTTCATATTTTTATCTTCTTTTTCTTAGATAAGTCCCTTTAACATTTCATATTCTTATTTTTACAGAGTAAACAAAATTGCTGAATTTTAAGGAATCTAACATCAACTTTAAAACATTTTTATACGTGGACAATACTATAAGCAGAAGGCAGTATCCACATGCAATCGAGCATGAAAATGTGTTGTGATTGCTGTTATTATTATTGTTGCTATTGCTCTGTAGGATAGATTTACTCTTGGAAAAGAAATTGAGGTGTTATAAAAGCAAAGTAAAAACTGAACTAAGAGACTAACATGAAAGAGAAATGGAACTTTAAAGGTGAGGGTGGCATAATCAGCCAGGCTCAGCTTTTCTGTGTGTCCAGTTTTGACTTTTTCCCATAGCCAATAGCTGTTCACTTCTTATATCTTCAGTGTATAATAATGAATCACAATAGGCTACTTGAGGTGAGAATGTGTAACTTCTAGAGAGCATGTATGGGAGACAGAATGTTGATAAAAAGGTCAGGCTCCTGCTGTGAGTGCCACTGTAAGAATTTGCTCCTCAGGACTCATCTGCCTACCACCAGCCACCTTAAGACATCATTGCAGACATCATTGCAAAGTCCAGACTAGTTTTTCTTTGACTAACTCCGTCATTGTTAAGGAGGCATTCCTAAAGAAACTCGGAGTAACAGTCTGCTTCAGGCACTTTGGATGAGAGATGGGAACAGATTACCGGGACTGTCGGAGGAGGCTGGGGGTGGGAGGTGTGCTTCTTTTCTTCACATAAGAGAATGAAGAGCAGGACACCTGGGATGCGGAGCAGGGAGCCCTCCCTTCCTTCCCGCACCTCTCTTTAAGAGGTAAACTCACCAGGAAAACACACCTGAGCCTTCAGCATCCCAGCTGTTATTCAGTCTCCTTTTTCCTTTTCCAGAAATTATGTCGATGCTAGCAATAGCATAAAAGTTTCACTAACTACTTGGAGGATAGGTTTTGAATACAACTTTGAATCATTTTCATGTATGGGGAAAAGCAAATCATTTGTGAACTTGCACAGTTTTTCATTTGTTTTAACTTATGAGCCATAACACAGTGGCACAGTTCAGAGACACTGGTACAGAATGGAGGCACCAAAAGGAAGCCAGGGTCAGGATGGGGATGAAGACAGAGGGTCCAAGGACAAGCCAGGAGGGGAGGGCAGAATGGATGTGGGAACCAAGGAAAGAAATAGCAAGAATAGAATGAAAGCTATTTTGTGCGTGATTGCCTTGATTTTTCTCCCGCTGTATTGAAGGAACTTTCCAACTGGGATGTGAGGCCTTGAGGTTCTAGGGAGAGCCGAGGGCCAAGTCTGTGTACGTAGCAGAAAGCCAGGGCCGCCTCATAGTGGCTAGGGAGAGTGGCTGTGTGTATTTCTTCCCAAGTCTGGGTCCTATGACCTCATGTTAGTGGCTTTAAGCTGGCCATAGCTTGACTATTCACACCAGAGATGACCAAGTGCTTCAAAGCAGAGCTATCAGCCAGTTGCTAACTACATACCAGCACAGCGCTGGCTGACGTTTCAGCCACCCTATCAATAAAAGATTACATTTAACAACAAAAAAGGGGCAAAAGGACCTTGGTATATGAATTACCTGTTTCCTTCTTTATTACTCCAGTTTTGGAAATCTGTAGTTACTTTGTTCACATTTAATTAGCAACCCTAAGAGATAATAAAGCAAGAGAGCTTCTAGGAGCTTGTAAACTCAGGATGAATGTTTGCTGAAGAACTAAAAGGACTCATGCTACTTACTCAAAAGTAGAAGAGTTTTGTTATGTATTTATCAATGGCCGATTCCAAGAGGGCTTTTGGTTAGCTCAGTCCTTCTCAGACTTTAATGTGCATTCAGATTACCTAGGAACCTTGCTAAATGCAGATTCTGACTCTGTGGGTAGAGGATGGGCCTGAGATTCTGCTTTTCTAACAAGCTCCCAGGTGATGCTGATGGTCCTGGCCTATGGGCAGTATTTTGACTTAGCAAAGATTTCACAGTTGTGGCCATTAGAGGAAAGTAAATAAACAAAAAGGTAAACATAGGCATATTTAAAAATATCTAGTTTCTCAGAAAGTAACTCTGTGTAGGAAGAAAATTTGTCTTTATGTTTACGTTGAGAATCTTTGAATCCAGACTGTTGCACCTTTTTTTTTTTTTTGCAGATGTTTGTTGAGTTCACACAATACAGTAAAAGACTAAATGAGCTGGAAACATTAGAGATCCCAATTATACAACTCACTGGCTACCCGTAAACCTGAACAATGAAAAGCATTCTGTGCGCTCTATTCATTTAACTTCATTTAAATCCTTCTTGGCATTCAAGTTACATTAATGTGATAAGTCTTGTGTAGCAATTAACAAACTGTGGTGATTGTGAACATTTCTGGAGTTTTTCATATTGAATGGGAGCAGGCTTTGGGCATCTAAGTCTTAACTCATTTTCTTGGGTTGATCTGGTTTTATAGATGATCTATAAATTTTTTTTCCCATTTTCCTTTGGCAAGGAATCCAACGTGAGTTATGGCTGTATCTTTCCACTAGACATTTAGTTTTGGAAGTCATTTGTAATGGATGGCTTCTGAGCGGTGTCTTCTTTTGCTCTCTTCCTTAGAAAACTCATTGAATCTTTAAGAAGATAATCACATTGTACCCACACAAATGCACATCCAACACTTCCACAAAGGTCACAAAAGCCATGTTCTCCATTGCCCTGAGCCTTGTAAGTTCAACTGCACTGAAAGGCAAATGGTGAGCTGCATAATACCATGTCCAGTGCTAACAATATTGGGTATTGTGTCTGTTCCAGTGGCTCGAATTCACTGTGTGGCTGGAAGAGAAAAAAGCTTCTTTTCCAAACTTGGAGGGTAAAGAAGAGGAGCAGATGGTTTTTTCAGCCCTGAAATGCAGTATTGTTTTCATAACAACCTGATGGGTATGTGGAAGTGTGATTTAAAGGAACTAACTTATTACCTTTAGGCATTGGAAAGTGCTCATAGATTTATTTTTTCCTATTTTTAGAAAAGTAAGGAATGGACTTCTTTCCTTTGTACAAGTATATATTATATTGTTCTGCACAGATTAAGGCTGTCCTGTCGCAGAGAACCAATTGTAGGAGCATTCTATTTTCCTGGCTAAATGTATGAGTCGATGCAAGAAAAATTTACTTATGAAGTAACTTGACTTTACATTGTAAATGGGCTGGCTCCGGTGGATTCTCAAATCTTATTATAGCAAAATAAGTGTCTCTATCCTAAGCTTTGTGATCTGTTTAATCATTCATGGCTGACTTTTTTCTGTTTACCATCTTATTGTTTTTCATCATAATACGTTAAAGCCATTTATCATGTTATTTTTTAACACTACTCTTGGTAGGTTAAATGATTGGCTTGTATGTATAATCAGAGGAATTCTGAGCAAAATGCATTTTTTACAGCATGTATAAGGAAGCTACACAAATACTCTTTATGAAAGCATAGAAAGAAAAAAAGAAAGGAAGTATGTAAGGAAGGGAAAGAAAGAGAAAAAATGGAAGTGAGAGAAAAATCTAAAGAAAGAAAACATATACTGTGTTACATTTAATGTGAAATGAATCTTTAAAGCTTTCAAGTGAAGTCTGGATTCTCAGATCCTATTATATCAACATTGTTACTTCATTTATATTTCCCAAAGATAAGGTTCAGCTTTATGATTTAGTAAGTGACCAGCCCCATCTGTCAGGTACCTCTGTGGGTTGTGTATTAAGTATGCCCAAATATCACATGCTTGAACTTCAAGTTTAGTCTTTTAAAAAATGGTGTGTGAAATTTGGGGAAACTCAGGAGAAATCAACTGATTCCAGAGAACTCTCTAAAGATTGTTGAGCCCCAAACCAAACCGTTGCTCACACAGCTAGGACATCATTCGCCCATGAATTACTCTAATCCTTCTCATTGGTGAATTTTAGCTCAGCAACTTATTTTGTAATACCATTATGCACCAAGACTCACCAGTCTTGGTGCAGTGCTGCATAATGGAGAAAAATAAAAATCATGGCTCTTATGTAAACACAGATGAAAAGAAATGTACTTTGTCTTGGCATTTAAGAATGTTCCGTAGGGTGCTAAGTGGGTGGTGGATAAATCAGAAGAGTCAATAGGATTGGATGGCTGAGTGATGTTGAACATTGGCTCTTAGGAAGCTGTCTAGGTTGTAGCATGTGCCTTAAGTGCTAAGGGGCTCTTCCCCTGTCCTGGGCTACTGAGTCATCTAGCAAGAAGGATTTGTTTGTCAGTGTAGATGGCTGGTTTGGCACAGCTTATGAACTCAGCACGAAGAGGCCTGGTTTGGCACCTGGGATGAGGGCAAACATTGATCCTTGCAGTCAGTTTTCAATGCTTGTTTTGACCTCGCATTTGTCACCTGGTTACTAAGAGAAGTTCTTCTTGACTTTCTCGGTTATTTTTACTTTAATTTTTTTTCTATGAATAAGGCAATGGTGAAGGAATTCCTTTATCTTTAAGCTTCCTTACTAGGTCTTTCTGGCAAAACAGAAAGCCTAGCTTCTTGTTTCTTGGTGACGTATTTTAGTGCGGGCTGGTGTTACCTTTATTGTTCAAGTCCAAATTAACTCCTTAAACTTCAGAATTCCTCATATGAATATTTTCTGCCTTTGTGCTAAAAATAACACAAACTAGGGTAAATAGCCTGTTTCCTTAACAAAATGTGTCAACCTTTAGTTCTCAATTCTAATTCAAAAAGAGTTCTGCATTAGCTTGAATCCTTCTGTTGGCTCTGACCAAAGGAACAGGCAGCTGCTAGTCCCCAAAATCATTCAGGCCTGTCCTTACAGCCAAAGGCATTTTAAAAATAAGCTTAAATTTTAGAGTAATTGTTAGATTTACAGAAAAGTTGTAGCGCTGTTCTAAAGTCTGACATTGAATATGCAGTCTTTCTCAAACTAGGCACCATGATGGCAATATATTATGTAAAGTGAGTGGAGGTTTTCCTTCCAGTGATTTGTTACGATAAATGGCTGTGCACATAGTGGGAATCATTAGTGCGTCCGGATGCCATGAGCCTGGGTGGCTCCCATTGTTGTTATAAAAAGCACTGTGAATGGACAAATGTTACTGAACCATCAGCACACACAGAGGTAGCATTTCTATGGATATTTTAGCAGTGATTCTACCCTCTAGAGCAAGCATGTCCCACCTTTGGGCATCTCTGGGCCACACTGGAAGGAGAATTGTCTTGGGCCGCACATTAAATACATAACCACTAATGAAAACAGATGAGCAAAAAAGGTCCGTGCTTAGTTTTCGTGATATCTACCACCACAGGTAAGCAAGAAACTCCCCACACAATATCCGTAATTATGTAGCAGCCCTTTAGACAATCTTTTAAAATCATTGAGCAGGTCTCAAGTTTGTAATTACTAATATAGAAAATATACATATCAAAGTAATAAAACTTAGTATGAAATTTAGTAATGAAACTAAGTAGTGTTTTGAGTTAAATTTACGATTTTGTGTTGGGCCACATTCATAGCCAACTTGGGCCACCTGTGGCCCGCAGGCCATAGGTTGGACACCCTTACTCTAGATATTGAAGAGTGTTTCATAAATTTCATCTAGAAAACTATGGGACTACCTATTTTGACATAATGTTTAAGTAGTAAGAAATGTTTGTGAATTTCAGTTTTATCATACCTTTATGAAAGAGTTTCCATTTTAACAATGAAATTCTTCCTTTGATATAATATGATTTATGCATTAATTTTTTTAGTATAAAAAGCAAACCTGACTTCTCTTCTGGGCACTATAGCTCCTGGTCCCCTTGCTTAATAAAACTATATTCTGAAAATAATATAAGAGGCAACCAAGGGAGAGGTCTGGAAAGTGACAATAAGACAAACTAAGCAAGGACCCTAGGGCTTGAAAAACAAGGTAGCAAGAGGGCATCTTATCACCATCCACCCAACAGCAGAAGGCAACCCAGGCCTTGCGTCTCCCCATCCCCAACCTCGCAATAGAAGCTGGTTGAGTTGTATCCTTCTCCCTTGGAATGCAAGGGAGGTTCACTGACAGCACCAGGCAAGTTCATGTTCTGTCAGGAGTTCCACTGACAATTAGCAGCCAGGAAGAAGTCCTTTTTCCCCAGTTAGCATGACGCTTCCTTCCCCATCTAGAGACAGCGATAGCCAGGCGGGTCCCTCAGGACAGATGCTTTCAGGACAAGGGCCTAGCCCAGGTTTCACCATGTTCCTCACACACTGGAGAAAGCCTTCCTTTCCCAGTCTAGAGACACTTGGCACCCAGGTGGCATCAGTGTGGGAAGCTGCCACAGCAAACTCTTGGTCGGAAGATCATTCTCAGTTCTCTCTGGGCTGGGAAATCCCTCCCCACACGTGGAGTTATTGGACAGCTAGCTGACGCAGACAGGGCTCTCGCCACAAATGCTGAGCCTGAGATATACTCTGTACTCCCATTCACCGCCTGTAGGTACCGGGTTTCCTGGGCTGGGAAAGCTCTTTCTAGCCCCTCTGGATGCATCATTAGGGATCACTGGGAGCTTCAGAAGGACCCGGTCAGACCAGGACAGCATCACGCAGGCTCAGAAAATGAAATTGTTGTTGGATTCAAAGCCTACAAAAATAGGCCAAGACCCGAGGGCTCAGCCTAAATAAAATGACTGTCTGCTAAAATAAACAATTTAAATAGGACTCAGAACTTCGCTATATGAAACCAAATATTCAGGGTGTAACAGAAAACAACCCAATGTACAGTAATATCAACATGAATGAAAAAAAATAAGTTGATGCCAATCCCAAGATGAATTAAATATTGGAATTTTCAAACAAGGGTATTGAAGTAGCCATCACACAAAAAAGCTTCAGCTAGGAATTACAAGTGATCAAATATAGAATAAATAAAACATAGTAAAATTGTGGCAAGAAATAGGACTTATAAGAAATAGCCAAATGGAAATTTAAAAATGGAAAGACATAATAAAATATTAAAATCTCAAAAAGTATGCTCGCCAGTAGAGATGACAGAAGAGTTACTGAACTTCAGTACAAATCAATAAAAATTACTCAATCTAAGAAACAGATAAATGGACTGGAAATTTTTTAAAAAATGAGCAGAGCCTTAGGGACCAGTAGGATGATTAAAAAAACATAAAACAAAAACAGATCCACCATTCATATTAATCTCACAGGTGAGGAGAAGGTGAGTGGGGCTGAAGGAGACTGTAAAGTAATAATGTGGAAAACTTCCTGGTTTTGACAAAAGGCAGATGAGTCTAGACTCAAAAAGTTTGGCAAACCCCAAATAGGCAAATCCTGAGAAATCCTTGCTAAGATACATGATTATTAAATGTCTGAAAATAAAATAGTCTTCAAAGCAATGAGAGAGAAACAGCCTATTACCTGTAAGGAAACACCAGTTCAAATAACAGCAGGCTTCTCATTTGAAGCGATGGAGACCAGAAGGACAGGGCGCATGCTTCAGGCGCTAAAAGTAATAACTGTCAACTGCAAATTCTGTAGCCAGTGAAACTATCCTTCAGGAAGGAGGGGGAGATAGAGACCTTCTTCAATGAAGGAAAATTAAGAGACTGTTTTATTTGCAGACCTACCCTTGAAGTATGATTAAAGAAAGTTTTTTTTTTTTTAAATAATGGGAATGATTTTAAAAAGAAGGAAGCTTGAAGCATTAGGAAGGAAGACAGAATAATGAAAAGAGTAGAAATATGGGTAAATACAATAAATCATTCTATTCCTCATGAGTGTCCTAAGTCATATTTGATTATTGAAACTGAAACTATACCTGTTACTCAACACTGTGGTATTTAAAACTGGGGAGGGTACTGATCCTCCTGGAAGTAGTTTCCAGCAGTAAAATGTGGACACCAGTGGATTGTGATTATGTAGCTATCCCAGAGAAACCACTAAGAAACTAGACAAAGTGATACACTCAACAACACTATAAACAAATACAGAATGAAATAAATGTTTCGAACCTCCTAAGAAGGCAAGCTGAGTGAAACAATAGTCCAGTCCCACAGTTTACATACAGCGTGAATCTATGTGACATTCTTGAAGTGATAGAACTATAGTGATGGAGAACAGAGGAGTCATTTCAGGGCTGGAGACTAGGGCGTCCGTGGTGCAGAGAGAGGCAGGTGTGGTTGCAGAAGCAGCATGAGGGCTCCTTATGGTGACAGAACAGGGCTCTCTCAGTTATTTGTTACACGTGTAAATGAATTTATAATGATCTCTAAATCAGAAGTGGAATTTTAGGCAATGTAAAAAACTGTTGGAAAATGTTTGACACAGAATTCAATTCTTAAAATAATGCATTCATAGTTTTTGAGATTTTTAAAAATTATTAGGAAAAGTAAGTTTTAATGCACTACATACATTAGGGTACCATTTAGATCTAAATAAAACAACTTCAGCCCTGGCTCCTGTGGCGCAGTACATTGACTGTCAGCCTGTGAACCAACGGGTTGCCAGTTCAATTCCCAGTCAGGGCACATGCCTGGGTTTCAGGCAGGGTCCCCAGTGGTGTGTGTTGGGGGGGGGGCGGTGGCGAGAGGCAACCATACATTGACACATTGATGTTTCTCTCCCTCTCTTTTCCCTCCCTTCTCCTCTCTGAAAATAAACAAATAAAATAAAATAAAATAAAATAAAATAAAATAATAAAATAATTTCATACATTGTTGTGGATAGAGGTGTAAATAGTGAAAGTCTGGAGATGTATATATTACTTTCATATACACCCGTTTTGATATAATGCCTGCCTTTAAAGAAAGATGGAATGAAGAGAAATAGATAGGTATGATGAAGCCTTAGTTATAATTTTTTGTCAACAGTTAAACTCAAACAAAAAATAGTAAAATATTATTTAATTCTTATCATGGTCTATGTTATATATTTTTTTCTCTGAAATATTTTAAAGTTAAAAGTGCTTCAAGGCACAAAAATGAATAAATTTGATAAATTTTATGTGATTATAACCTTGGTTAGACAGGCTACATAATTTGTTTTTTTAAAAGCGACTTTAGTCAAAAACAAATCTTACTTCATTTCTGCTACATGACATAATTGCAATGAAAAAGTATTTCAACTAGAGCTATGTGAAGCACCTCGGGGGTATAACATTTTTTTTCTATATTATAATGGGATTAGATTAGTTACAAGAAAATTAATTCTAAAGAAATGTGAAACTAAGGAACTTCAATCAATCCCTCATTTAGCATACACATTCAGCTTTCTAGCAGGATTTGAGTCAAATTGTAAACTGAACAAAACAACCCACAAAATAGTGCAATTTAGGATAAAAAGCAACCAATGTGTAAGGGAAACAAAGAGATTAAGTATACAAATCACCACAAATTGAAAAAGTAGTTACTTTTATTTGGATCTAAGTTTCTAGATGGCTAGGCTAAAAATCTGTTAGATTGCAAAGTTATTTGTTGCCAAATTAGATTAGATTACTGCATTGTTGATACAATTTATCCTTGAAATTTAACTGATTATGGGTTCAAAGTGTATGAAGTAGTAGCCCAGAATTTATCCCCCCTTTTTCTTCCTTTCTTTCTCCTAAATCATACTTACTCTGCTCCAATTTACCCCTTGCCAGGAAATTCAGTGTCAGCCATTTGGGGAGGTTCCCTATCAGGATATATAAGATTTTAAAAGTCTTCTGACCTTTTAGGCGCTAGAAAACTTGGGAAAGGCCTAGGTCTTTTGTCAGTGTGTTTAGCAGATGGATCACAGGGGTCTCGTCCTTTGGAACTTGATAGTTCGCGTCACTGGTCTCCCGAGTCCCGCTGCTTCAGAGATCTCTCTCACCATTGTCCTCTCCACAGTCTGCAGCTCAGGGTCACCACCCGTTCCCTCCACCTCTGTCCTGAATGCAAGGGGACACTTGTCACACCTCAGTCCTGACGCATGTGCCAGCTGCCCCCAGGGGAGCAGCTTCTCCCTCCACCTTTGGCTGTGCGCATCCTCGTTCCCCTCCTTTGCTAGCATAGCCTTGCACCATGGGCTTCGGAGATCCTCTCTTTTCTGGAACGAGAGAGGAAAAAGGAAATTCTAGCAACTTTTGTTTTTCTCTTTTTATTGTTTAAATTTTTAAAAATAACAGTTTACATTCAATATTACTTTGTATTAGTTTCATATATACAATATAGCACTCATACAATTGCATACTTTACAAAGTGTTCCTCTAGATATTTTCAGTACCTGGCACCATACATGGTTGTTACAATATTACTGACTCTATTTCCTATGTTCTAAGCCAAGTCCCCATGACTCTTCTGTAACTACCAATCTGCACTTCTCAATTCCTTCATCTTTTTTTACCCAGCCCCCGCCACCCCCACTCCCTTCTAGAAATCATGAGTCTGTTCTCTGTATCTATGAGTCTGTTTCCATTTTGTCTGTTCATTTACATTGTTCTTTAGATTCCACATCTAAGTGAAATCATATGGTGCTTGACTCTCTGACTGACTTACTTCATTTAACCTAGTACCCTCTAGGTCCATCCGTGCCCCTTTTTCTTAATATAATTACAAAGGTAATTTTTCAAACCAAAGTTTAAGAGAGTGGAAAAACTATACTGTTATGGAAGCCACCTGAGGTCCTCCACAATATGGTACAACTGGTTACAGTTCAGGTAGGAGGCAGGCAACCGTTTTGAAGTGATCTGTGGACAAACACATCACAGACTTCTACCTGCAGCTTGAAAGGCAGGGTTACTTCAGGGTAGTTGATTGGATTGCTTTTAACTATAGTTTAAAAATATGAAAACAAAACATATTTCCTCTCAATGTGTAGGAGGCAAGCCTAGCAAGGAAAAAGCATATTCATTAATAAAGGGACCAGAGACTAAATGAATCTTAATTCTGAAGTGGATATAGGAAGTAGTACTTCATAAGAAAAATGAGGATGTTCGCTGTTGACAGTTGGTAAGTGACAAAGAGCAAGCTGAAAGCGCAGAGGGAAGAGGCACATGCAGGCAATGTAGGGATGAGATTACAATGACCATTTCCAACTGGAGGTGGGGTGAAATAAATCTCTTGTAAGAAGACTTTCTTGAATGTTGATACTTCTGTTTGCAATGAGATAGACAGGACTGTTTAAAGTGAGTATGTTTCTAAGAAGAATTCTTTGCAATGGAATGGAAAAAGCTCTAATAAAGTTGTTCTTTTGCCTTGGGGAAAACTTACTCCTTTTCCCAGGAACCTGCCAAGAAAATGGACTTCAGTGGACAGGTAACTTTGCACAAACCAAATAATTTCATCTTAACTGTTTTTTTTTAATATCCATCTATGGATTAGCAAAAAACAAACATTAAACAAAATTATTTGGTGATTGGACTTGTCAATCAAGGAACAAAAAATCAGCAGTTCACAGCATGTGCTTTTGCCTGTAGTGGAGGTTGGTGAACCTTTTTGATAGCTGTCCAGATAGTATATGTTTCAGGCTTTAAAGGCCACAGGGTCTCTGTCACAACCACTAACTCTGCTGCTGGAGCGTAGCAGCAGCCACAGACAATCCATAAACAGATAGGTGTGGCTGCTTTCCAGTCAAGCTTTATTGACAAAAATGAGCAGCTGCAGGATTTGGCTCATGGACCACAGTTTTCCGACATCTGGCCTAAAATATCTTGGAACCTGGGATGTGGCCCACTGTTATTGTTCTAGAAATTGTTTCCTGGGGATGCTGTGAAAGCAACATAGGTTCAGAAGTTTGGGAAGGATAAGTTGTTGGTTGAATTTATGTTTATAAAGAAGGACATTAGCTGATCCGTTTAACAGTATGCCTCCACATAAGCAGAGTTCTTTAAGACTGCAAGTATTTCATCCCACCGTGCACTTTTAAAAGTGAAAGTACTTAATGGTATGCACTTTTCCCCACTGTGTAACAGAGCATGTGCTTTTGAGTAATTGCACATTAAAAACAACGCCCCCTCACTTATTACTTGTCCTTTCCTGTTCTCAAATTCTAAAATGTGTTTTATTAATTTTTCACTTTAATAAAAAACTTTGAAATTCATTAAAAGACACAATAAAGATTGAACTGGGAAAAGAGATGATGACATTAATTAAGTCGTCTCAAAAGTAGAACTAATTAAGAAATTTAATGCAGAACAGTTAGAATGTGGAACTAAGGGTCAAATTTTTAAATGATGAAAACTCATTCATGTGCATATACACTTATTTAAGTGATTTATGAACACCCTGCTCTGTGCTGGGTTTAGTGATAAACACTGTAAAGGGCACAGAAAGTATAAAAATAAGTCAGCACTTGCTCCCTTGACAGAAAACACAGATAAGATTGTGTTGCTTATGGAAGAAACTAATAGTTGTAGACAATATTTGCAAGAGTTACTTTTCCTTTATCTAAAGTCTGAGTATTTCAGCTGTTGGTCTAGGGAAATTTAACCTAAAATAGTTTAATCAAGTTTGATTTTTAAGGAAGTAGTTGAGAGGTGAACCTCTTTTCTTATTCCAGTGAAACCAGTTGGTGAATACCCTATAGGGCCCCCAAATTCTCCCTCTCCCCAACTTTCCTCCAATACCTTTAATATCCAATACCATTTTGCTACAGTCAGCCACTCAACTGGTCTTTTAATTCCATGTTTTTCCTTTTTTCCCCTGCACTGAAAAACACATCAATGGAAATCAAGACCAAAGGAAATTTGTCTCTTATAGCTTTTTAAATGTGTTGATGTGGAGTAGTCAATTGATTCTATTTTTTGAAATGGAGTAGTTAATTGAATCTGTTCATGCAAATAGGATATTTGGCAATTTTAACAGTGCACAGACTCCAAATCCACCTATTTTCCACTTTTAAGTAATTATCAGGAGGCAGGAAAATGGTATAATGGAAGGATTATGGTCATTTGTCTTCGGTCCATTGTGCATGACTTAAAAGATAAAAACTTCAAACATAAAATCCAGTTTTTTATTTCACAAAGACCATGTCAAATTGATGTGCTCATCCCACTTCTGAGGTGGAGACCAGGAATGAGGTGGTAGTTAGGGTTGAGATAAAAGTGAGGGATAGTATATATTACGGGTTAAATTGTGTCCCCGCTGAAAACCTATGTTGAAGTCAAAACCTCCCCAGGACTTCAGAATGTGACCTTATTTGGAAACTGTCTTTACAGAGGTAATCAACTTAAAATGAGGTCATCAGGGTAGATGCTAACCTACTGTGACTGGTGCCCTTATGAACACAGAGACAGACGTGCACAGAGGGAAAGCCTGTGTAAAGAGACAGAGAGTGAACGTCACGTAAAGAAGGCCGAGTTCAGACTGGGACGATGAATATGCAAGCCAAAGAATACCAAATACAGCCAGCAAACCAGCAGAAGACAGGTGAGAGGCATGGAACACTTGGTCCTCTCCCAGCCCTCAAGAGGATCACCAACACCTGTCAACACCTTGACCTCAAACTTGTAGCCTGCAGAGCTGGGAGACAATAGATTTCTTTTCTTTAAACCATTGAGTGTGTGGTCCTTTGTTACAGAGCTCTTGGAAGCATAGAACATGGGAGTATAGAATGAGAGAGAGGTCCAAAATAGTGTATGAACCAAGGATATATGTTGATAGGTAGAATTATTTATAATTTTAAAAGATCATGTTTTACATTTTGACAAGATCACTGAGTTTGTTTCCGAATTTCAAGGAATCATTTAATGTATTGGAGACCTGGAGGGGGGAGTGAATTTCATTTTAGGTGAACATTGGTCTCTTTTGGACCTGGCTGAGATGAGATGAACATTATCCCTGCTGGTCCTTGGGCATTCATCCCTACAGATCCCTGCCATTGTTTCTTATTCTCTGCAAGCCCAGACCTTTGCCAGCAACATCCTTTACTCTCTGGGCTGCAGAAGATAATTTATATTTTCTCAGTCCACTCTGGGGCTATGGGAAGCTGATTAGGGTTCTTTTTTGAAACATAAAGGTTCATGGGCCTCCTCTCACTGCTAAGGGCCCAAAGTTTGGTCACATGGGAAATCGAGGAGACTGTTTCAGACTATTGCCTGGTCCAATCACCTGGACATTTCTTCTCCACCACTTTGTCACTGCATTTTATCTTTGTGTTAAGAGTTGGGACTCTTTAGCCTTACTGCTTTCTAGTCTTACTGCTTTCCTGTATCTACTTGGTTGTGAACCTACATGAGATTCCTGGGTTCTTTATAGCACCTTCTTATTGGGGACTAAGCCAGTAGTGATGTTTTGCAGGTTTCTGGGACCAAGTTTTTTTGATGGTACATTGACCGTATTTCATGTTTTTAGCTTTTCCATTGACTTACCTTTTTCTTCCATTTGAGGAACCTTTGCCCAACTTTGAGAATATAATTTTTGTCTCAAATGGATAATCTAGAAAGCTAATGCATATTTGTCCTGATCAAGGCTATTAAAATACAAAAGTAAACAATTTGACTTTTTTATTCTTTGTACTATGTTGCTCATTCTTTCCCTGAGACATGGGCACAGAACATTACAGCAACTATCTGAACAGAGGGAAGGTTATTTATCATATAACAGGAAATGCCCCACCCAGCAATGAAACATGGTACTTTAAAACATTAGAGAAAAGTGGTTCAGGTAATTTGGATTTATCATTCTGCTGAGAACAACCAAAATGTTATAGGAGATATATTTTAAAATTCTTAAAAGCATCAAGAAACTAAGACTATAGTAAGGAAATACTGAAACAAAATCTTTAAGAAGAACCCATATGGACTGGCCCAATATACAAAGCTGCTTTGATTCATAGGTGTTTTTTAATTAAAAAAAAAAAAAAAAAAAAAAAAGCTTGTCAAACTGAACAGTGCTTTGGCAAACTCAAGAAGGTTTGTTCATTTTTCTTCTGTAGGATGGCTCTAGTAGAGCTTAGTTGTCTTTGACTTCATTTGAAACAATTTTGTTAGATTGCATTGTGACAGCTGTCGTATCAGTGTGCATTTAAAAAACTTATCAAAACTGGTGAATTTTTGTGTAGCTATTTTAATATTGAAGATAGAAGAAAATATACCTCATTTTTGGCATATTATGCTTTATTATTTCAAGAAAGGTAAAAATGTAACTGAAACACAAAAATAGTTTTGTGTAGTCTATGGAGAAGGAGCTGTGACTGATCAAATGTGTCAAAAGTGGTTTGTGAAGTTTCGTGCTGGGGATTTCTTGCTGGGCGATGCTCCACAATCAGGTAGACCAGTTGAAGTTGACAGTGATCAAATCAAGACATTAATTGAGAACAATGTTATACCATGTGGGAGATAGCTGACATACACAAAATATCCACGTCAATAAAGTTATTGGTGAAAATGAAAAATATGCCTTCTTTTTTACAAAAAAAGCTAACTGAACTTTTTGGTCAACCCAATAGCTGGAAGGAATCAAAAGTCAGTGCATCTGCATCATTACGGGCAGAGGCACCTGTAAATCATTTCTACTTCAAGAAGGGGCTCCAAAGGCTATATGCTTAGGGTGTAGGTAAACTTTGGGAATGGACGTTCAGCCTGGCTTTCCATTACCTAGAGGATCCAGGAAATGGTACTGATTAAATTGGTCCCAGACTAGTGGGACACTTACCACCTTGCTGAAGCAAAACAAAATCCAACGGGAAGAATTTACCATCATCTCATGACTCAAATTATTCCCATGGATAATTATGGAAATAAAACGTCCAGGACACAGTCAAATGTAATGAGACACTCAGTGGAATTGGATAACATGAATAACAATACAGAAAGCAGAGAATGGAAAAAGATTCACCAAGACTTCAGATGTTGAGACTCTCAGGCTCAGACTGCTTACTATGTTCAAAGAACAAAAGCCAAAGTTGTAAATAAAACAGGGAACTGAAACTGCAGAAAACATAATAGAAGATTTGAATAGGTAACGAATGAAAATCTGAGATCTGAACAGCATAATAACTGCAATAATTCAGTGGGTTTGTGTTACATCAGATGGGACATAGTAGAAGAGAGAAGTAGTGAAGGAAAAGATGGATTGGGGTAAACTGAAGAGATTGTAGCAGAGAAAGACAAACTGGTAGAAAATACAGACAGGTGTATTAAAGGAATGAGAAGGTCTGTTGTAATTCTATTTGGAGTTCCAGAGATGTGAGTGAAGCTCATGCTATACACTTCATAGCTATATAACATGCCCTCAAAATATATGAAGTATATTTGGAAAAAGTAGAAATAGACAAATCAATAATCATAGGAGGAGATTTTAACTACTTTCAGTTCATTGACAGAGAGGATTTTAATAGTATAATTATCCACTTTGATCTAATGGACTTAAACATGATGTCATACTTTATACTTAGAGAGTATACATTCCTTTTAAGCACACATGGAACTTTTATAAAAACTGACCATAAATGGTTCATAAGGCGACTCTCATCAAATATCAAATGACAATGACATTTTGATAAAAATCATCAGCATAAACATTATGAGAAAATCCATGTTTGAAAAAAATTTAAAAGTTTCATATTTGTGTCATGGATTTGGAAACTTTTCTTTTTGTTTCTTTCAGAATTGTTTTTGGTTTTTGTTGATGTTGCTAAAACAGATACTGACAAGTTAATCTGAAATCTCAATTATTTTTTATATTAATGAGTTTCCTGTCTTTCCCCAGAGATAGCATTTCAAAGGCACTTGTTCCTCCTGCTCCAGTCAGGCCTGGGTATTCTGTAAGCTTGGGTGTAACTGTCATCTTAAGAATTTTCTTGAGTGTCTTCACGGGTTACACCTCTTTCCTGAAACTTCATTCTTTCTCTTTCTTGTATTTTTTACTTGTTTTGTTAGAGATATCTTCATGTAATTCCCACAAATATATGCAGTAAATTTTCTGAGATTTTTAGGTTTAAAAGCCATTTTGTTCTGGATCACATTTGATTGATAATTTGGCCAGTTACAGAATTCTAGGATTAAAACAAGATTTTTTTGGTAACTTTAAAGGCATTTCTCCATTTTGTTCTGGCATCAAGAAAGGCTGGTGTTATGTGTCTGATTCTTTATAGGTAACTTGTGTTTTTACTTGGAATGCTTTTGTCTTTATAGACATTTTTAGGATTTCTTTGTTATCCTTGAAGTTTCAAGTTAATGAGAATTTTTTCCAGGTCTAAAACATTTTAAAAATCATTTTCTGAGCACTTCTTATGCTCTTTAAATCTGAAAAGATATTTCCTTCTCTACTTCAAGGAAAATAATTTTTTATATCTGTGATAATTTCCTCTCTTTCATATTTTGTTATTCTATTCTTACTTGAGTAGCCTCAAGTTTAATATTAAAAGCTTAATATTAGGTCTCCTGATTACTTCTCCATGGGACATATCTTTTCATCCGTGTGTTTCACCTGTTGTGTATTGTAGTTAAGAGCATGGGCTCTGGAGCCAGACTCACTCGATTAGAATCTGAGATGTGCCTTTCACTACACATTAATTTAAACCCATAGGTGATTGTTTTCTTACCCATGAACTAGAGATAATCATAGAATCCACCTTGTAGAAGTACAGAGGATTGAGTACACACACACATGTTTACAATAGTGGCTAGCACAGATGAGCATTTGCCGAGGTCAGCTCTTCCTATTGCCTCTTTTTAAATTAGTTTCTGATTTAGTTGTTCGACTTTTATATCCTGCCACTCCACTGCATTTTTTAAATAGTTTTTTAATCTTGGAGAACTCTTTTATATTCCCTGATTTTTATTTTTTAATTTTGTTTTCTTAGATGTATATCTTCTCACATTTCAAGGAGTATGCTGAATCCTTCTCCCTTTTATTTAGTTCTCTTACATTCCTGTATTACTTGTTTACTTAGGGGTCAATTGGTTTTTCTCCTTCATTCTCTTAGGTTTCTCACATGGCTATTGCTCTTGCTTTCTTTTTCATATTTAAGAATGAAGGACAGGGTAGGCGTTGTGGTTTTGTTCATTATGGAATAATTTCATCCTTTTCACAATGAGCCTCTCCCACGTGTGGTGAACCTGACCATATTGGTGGACAGGGTACCTAAGAGATAAAGAGATCAGATTTGAATTATGGATAAGCATAATACAAAGAGAATAAGAAGGCTTTATTTAAGGTATCAACAACAATTGTAAAAATCACAGTTTCTTTAGAAAAAAAAACCTCTGCCGTTTTCTCCTTAGGGATTAGAGTTGCCCTTTTTTTTAAGTGGATGGAGGGTGAAAGAAGGGGTACCGGAATTGTTATTCTACAGTGAGGTCTTTGTTTAAGTCCCCTATCTATTTTAAAATTTTACTTTTTTTTTTCTCTATTAAATTTAAGCTCAGAAGCTGCGGGGGTTTGATGATCAGAGCGGCTAGTACTGTGCATAGAACTGTTCCTGATGGTAGGAATCTACACGTTTTGGTGAAGCTTTATTGGAACACAACCACATCTGTTCTCTTAAGGATCGTTGGTGGGTGTTCTGTGCTGCAACATCAGTGTTTGTAGTTACGAAGGAGACTTTGTGGTCTGCAAGCCGGGAACATGAGTGTCTGACCATTGGCAGAAAAGGGCTACAGGCTGGTCCCTGCTTCACTAATCCCCCTGTTGTATACTTTTTTTGAAATTTGTTAACACCCCTTGTTTGAAAATGATTTGCCTTTCTAGTCCCTTTATAAGTGTGTTTTTTGGGTGCATTTATACTTTTATCTCAGTGTCTTTCATGGGGGACATGAGTTATGTGTAGGCTTTCAGTCTGCCATCATGAACTATAAGCCTGTTTTCTTTCATCTTAAATTCACTGAGTTCACTTAGAGTATATATTTTTTTAACTATTTCTATCTTCTAACTCTATAGCCTTGATTTAAATCATACCTTTTCCTCTTCTTATTTCTCCATTTTTCCAGATTTAATGGCCTGCCTTCTCTCTCCTTTTCTGCTTTCACTAATACTCCATATTTTGCTCTTTTTCTCCTTTAGAGCCATGCCTTTCCTTAATTAAATAGGAATTAGTTTCTAGATTACTTATATCTATTCTTTTCACATACTGGTCATTTGGAGCATTCTAGCACATGTACTGTAAAATTAGGACAAAAGGAATTCAGCCTGCTCACACTTTTATGTCTGCTTATTATACCTTCTGGAGGACAAATAGTTTTTGTCAAGTAACTTACTATTTTTAAGATAACACATTTAATCCCACTAAGCAGTCCTGTAGCTAGGTGTTTGGGAAATAACAAGTTGGGCTAAAGCTAAATTTGTAGTTTTCTCTCTTTTTTCATCAAGTAGATTTTCATGTATGAGATTTATAGATCAGCTAAGGTTGTTGTTTATCTGCTCTGAGAAAATTTCTGGTGGGGCAGTCATTGGATGCTTTGGTTATATAAAGTTTGTGGGTTAATGGTGGATTTTAGTGCTACCTCGAGATCTCTCATTACTATCCCTGGATAATTGGGCGACTTGTACTCACCACCTTCACATCATAGGAGTGAAACAGGTGTTTGTAAAGGATGCCCTTCAGACATGTCAAAGAGACATTTTATCTTTGTTCCCTACTTTTTCAACGTGATTGTATAAATGGGAGTAAGGATCTTGTTTTCGTTGCCATTCTTCAAGTCCACTTTGGACCTACAAGCCCACATTTTGCAGAAATTCAAACTCCTCAATTCACTGATATGGAGCTTTGAGAGTAGAGTGGTTACGATTCAGGTGACCAGTTGTGAAGAACCCATGGTTGACTTAGAATGCATAAAACTAGAAATAAGCTTAACATTATGACCGCCAGAAACAACATTTAACCTAAGATCATAGAAATTAGTTATTTCTTATAATTTAAAAAAAACACATCAGGGGTGATCAACTTGTAAGAGAATGAGATGAAAATGAATGAGAAATGGGGAACCTGGCTCATGAGATCTGATCCTGTTTTAATTTTGGCTCAAAATTTTCACAATGATTAGAGTCCTGTGCCATCATGTATATCTTGTGAGACACCCTCAACAGTGTATCTTTCCATCTTCATTTGAATAACTGCAACTTACTTTTCATTTGGAAAGATTTTTGTGTGAGTCTGTTCACATACTGTATATGTGGGCAGATACAATTAATCTAGTGCTGAGAAAAACTAGAGGTGTGAAAAAGTTTTAATCATTTGGTCACTGTGTAGATATTTACATAATTTAATCACACAAACCAATGGAATGTCAGGCCACTTGTAATACAGAAATAAAGCGATGACCACGGGTCATCAGATGTATTCATTAGATGTGCATACATAACCATGTTGGAATCATAGTAAGAAAAGAAGCAGCAGCAAGACAGGTCATTTCTTTCTTCCTAATTACTTTTTATAGTTTTGAGTTGATTTATTGGCACCATTAAGAACTGCACAAATGTGTGTGTATGTATCTGTGTGTTTTAATTGGGTTTATTATATGTCGAGTCACACTTTTCAGATGGAACTTTTTGATGTTTGTGGGAAAGTTAGTTAGAAATTAATGAGAAAGATAAATAGCATATTTTAACCCTGTGTTGAGCATATTGCTTTTTGATTCTGATATAGCCCAAGAGAGCCAGGAATTTAATTTCTAATGTATTGCCCAGATTTTAATGAAAAATAAGAAGAAAACTTCTTAATAAATAACAATGCAAAACTTTTCCTTTGTTTTATGAATTTTGCTTTTTTAAAGTAAGCTTAGTTGAAAATAATTTGCAGCAAATCCTTTTCGTGTCAAAAATAGATATGACCACATAAATATGAATAGTATGCTAAGATATTTGTTTGGTAATATCAGATAGAAACATCACAGTTCTTTATTATTAATAATGATAATTTGTTCTTAGCAAATATAAGAGGTGACTAGTGGCAAGTCGGTCCTTATAAAATATAGAGGGGAGCAATCCTTACTTCAGGATTTGCTCACAGAGATTCTTGTGTTTGCTTGTTGTTTAATAAGGTGTGTGAAGGATAACAGGCACAGGTAATGGAATCTCAAAGAGACAGCTGACTTCGGTCAGCTGGCTGAGCTCTGCAACAGGAGGAGACCACTCTTAGACCGGTTTTCAAGGGCATGGATGGTGCCTTCGTTTTCAGCTTTCCCCATTAATGAGAGAGAACCTCTCTTTATCATAGAGATGGATTGGACTGGCAGGCATGTTATAACCAAACCTACAGCATAGCAGCACATATTGTAAATATTTTCTAAGCAATTTAAACAGATGATTTTTTTGTTAAAGCCTGGAAGAAAAGTCAGAGGTAGGTAATAGGTTTTGAAAGCAAGTATCTGCTTTGAATTATTGATTAAAAAACAAAACTATGAACAGTTGTAAATTTAGTTCTACAGAAATGAAGGAAGCATAAAACATCAGGACTTTAAATAAAATAGAAGCATATGAGAATAGCCAAGAAAATGTAAGAGAATTAGAAAAAAGTAAAGAGTAGTGAGTAAGTTTAACAAATATTAAGACATTTTAAAACTATAATATTTAAAATAATTTATACCCATGCATGCTCAGATGATGTTATATAATAGAAGGAGTAAAATATTGCTTCTAAGAACAGATCCAAATGTTTATGAAAAGTTAGTATATATTACAGTAACCAAGTTAAAAAAACATTTTGGTAAATTTTAGTAGACATGTAGAGAAAGGCTAAGCTGGACACTTACTTCAAAACTTATGTTAAAATAATTTCAAAGTCAGCTTCTTATGTATGAATTAAACTCTAAAATTCTAGAATAAAAATTAACAGTATAGTGTAGGTGAAGTCTTTCTAAGAAAAATGCAAAGTGAAGAAGTCATAAAACAAAAGAATAAATTTACTAGGATTAATTTAAATGTATACATGTACATTTATTTATATTCATATATGAAATTTGCATTAACAACTATTATGATTGTCTAGGTTCCTTGTCCACATACCTTCTTTTACTTTAATTAATTTTTTTAAATCACTGATTTTAGAGAGAGAGAGGGAAGGAGAGAGGGATAGAAACATTAATTTGGTGTTCCACTCATTGATGCATTTATTGGTTCATTCTTGTATGTAGTCTGACTGGTGATCAAACCCACAACCTTGGGGTATCAGGATGATGCTCTAACCAACTGAGCTTCTTGGCCAGGGCCCCTTGTACCTATTTTTTTGAATCACCAAATACCACATCTCTACTTCAGTCCTGCTATCAGCTTTGAGACTACTCCTGACTCATTTGAGCTATATAAAATAATTGTAGAGCCCTGGCCAGTGTGGCTCCCTTGGATGGAGCATCATCCCCTAACCAAAAGGTTCAGGGTTTAATTCCGGTTGGGGCACATACCTGGGTTGTGGTTGGTTCAGGTGCCTAAAATCTCCATCCAGGTGTGTACAGGAGACAACCGATAGGTATTTGTCTCTTGCATCCATATTTCTCTCCCTTCCTTCCTTTCTCCAAAAAGCAATGAAAAAAGGTGTCTTTGGGTGAAAATTAAAAAAAAAAAAAGTATTGTAGAGGTACAACTCTCCATCTTATATCCAGGCACAACTTGCTGTTAGTTTTGCGTAAAGTTGGTTGGCTGGTTCCAGGAAGACTTAGACTCTGGATTTTGTGACAAACCCCCGTTCCTTTCTGAATATTTTTATTTATTTATTTTTGAACAAGTTGTTCCTTTATGTTCAGAAATGAAGGATGGCCTCATGGTTTTAACTGGAAAATAATGACAGCAATGTGTGTGTTTTTTTAAATCAAGGTAGTTCTTTAAAGATTGTAGACTAGCAAATGGATAGAGAGCAAAGATAAGCACCAGCCAGGGCCAGAACGGTACACATATTTGCACAGAAGGCATCACGCTGGGAAAGATCTTGAGAACACTGTTGCTCTGCCTTTTCTGAATCCCTGTGCGGAGGCAAACCCCGATTTTGTGAGGACTGAAGCTTATGCTATTTGTGGTGCCCTTTTTCGGAAAACTATTTTTAAATTACATATAAAAAATTAGTTAAAGGAGTAAATATTTATTTAGAGGGTTCTGTCCAAGTGAGGGGCCCCGAAGTTTAAACTTCATTATCATTATGGTAAATCAACCTCTGCTCCTATGGTAATTATTATCTGATTTATTATACCAGAGGTGTCCAGTCCTTTGGCATCTCTGGACCACACTGGAAGAAGAAGAATTGTCTTGGGCCACACATTAAATACACAAACACTAATGATCACAAAAGATCTCATAATGTTTTATGTACATTTATGATTTTATGTTGGGCCGCATTCCTAGCCATTCTGGGCCGCATGCGGCCCGCAGGCTGCAGCTTGGACACCCCTGTGAGCGTACACCATTCCTCTGGCACTTAACAATACACTGTCTAATCTTGCAGTTTAACTCCCCATGCCTGGAACTGAAATTCCAGAAAATTATTTTTTTTCAAAATTTGCTCTCTTCTATTATACCTTTTTTTGCCCCCTGCTCTGCCCTGCTCACCCTGAATATCGTGCTCAGAGTGGGTGCTCAACAGGTATTTATGGAGTAACTTTGTGAATAACAGTGAATGAATAATTACTTCCTCTGAAATGTACCATTTCTTTTGAAATGGGTATATAAGAAATAACCATGCTGGATGTTTCTAAATATGTTTTCAACCTAGTTAATGAATTGGGTATGACTGAATCATTGAGCCTGAATGACCTTAATCCAATAATTTATAAATGTAAGGATTATTATTACTTTTCAAAATAGGTTACTTGTCAATGCAGTTAACTAATGCTGAAGCTCTCCTAGAGGGTAATTGAATCAATTCCACAGAGTAACTCTATACATAAACTCTGTCTTCTTCCTCAGTCCAAGTAAATGTCAAATTCATATCATCCTTGTCTGCCATCAGTGTGATAATCACAGCAGTTGTGTTATTACTGACAAAATTTCACATCATTGGTTTTTGTCTCAGATGTGATGCAGATGTGGGTTCACTTCTCTAGCCTTCCTAATCTGTCCTTGCCTTTTCCTTATTAAAGAATTACCCATGTAGAAAATTAAAAAGAAAGCAAAACTCATATAGAATCACAACTCATAAGCATTGCCATAATTTGTAATTTTCATAACTATTAACAGCATACTCCCTACGGACTTAGCATAGATGGGCTAGGCTGTTGGTTTTGCAGGAGCTCCAGCTAAATCCTGCCCTTCCACCCAAAGAGATGTAATAAAAGCAAGTCAGGAAAATGACATTGGGACAACCTTGGGTTAATCTTACTTTATTATTTTTTTAAAGAAAATGTTAACAAATGTTGGCCTTTTTTTCTAATGGTAGAACAAATCACTTCCAACCATGATGCATTCTTTGACAAAAACAGAAAAATACAAACTTGGAAATGTTACTTCTTTTCCATAAACTTGTTGGCAATTATTGTCTTTTTATTATCATTGCCCAACAAAGTTCCATTAACATTTAAAACAACACAAAGGAAGGGAACAATAATGAGTATGAAAATACTACAGATGGGGACAGTGACCTTATGTTGATAGGTATTCAATTGTATAATTGGAGCACAAAAAACATTACCAGCAAGTTTCCAGGGATACTATCATGGGCCCTGACTTCTGCTATCAACTTAGGGATAGAGGCTAGATTGATGGTCTGCAGCTGTTACATCTAAATCAATCCAGTCCCAACACCTTACTTGCCATATTTCTGAATGGAGACAGAGTGACTAAATGCTGTTTATTGACCAAGTGAGGAATAAAATTGGCTGATTCATTTTATATCCCTTTCTGTTTTGTGACTATAATGGTTATACATGGCCTAAGATCAAACAGAAATCAAAGTAAAATGTGAGTGAAGAAAAATTAGTCATTAGAGGCAGATGTATAAAGGTGCCAAAATGAAGTGAATACACTTATGGGACAACGCAGAATTTGTAGCGGCATTCGGGGCATGGACTGTGGAGCCAGACTGCCTGGGTGTGGATCCTGGCTCCACAGTCACTGTCCCTGTGACATTGGACAAGTTTCTCAATCTTCATCTTCCTAAGCTCCCCTTTCTCAGAGACTTACTATGAAGAGTAAATGAGTTAATGGCTACAAAGTGATTGGAATAATGCCTGGCATGTAGTTAACTGCTGTATAAGATCCTATAACGTATTTTCATATCAAATAGAGGAAAGGGGAATTGTAGACTGTTTTTAGGCACCATTGTGTTTCCATTTGTGAACTCCACCCCGGACTTGTGAAAAAAGTGTCAACACGGACTATAGAAAAGAGGAAGAAATTTAACATATAATCAGAATAAGGGGTATGAGTAAGCTTCGGGTCCAGCGGGGTCTAGATGCCACCATGCCTGTGACATTTTTGTTGTGGTAGCCACCATGATGCATAAATACATGTGATTTGCTAACATGTCAGTGTTAGACAGCTTCTGCATTCTTCTCTAGTTTACATCTGTGACAGCTACACATCTCTGCTGCGGGGGGATTTAATATTCAGAGGTTCTGAGCCCTTGATAATGCCCCTATTAATTTACTTTTGCTAATATGTAGAATGGGCCGTAGATGTTATCCTACTACTCCCTTTTCAACTCCACTGAGATCAAATGCCTTTAAAAATTGGCTCGATGATGATAGACAAATGCCTCAATAATTTTGTTTGTATCCAAAGGAGGCAAATCTTTAAAAGCTATAAGACCCCCCCCCCCAAAAAAAAATACAACCAACAAAGTTCTATGGTATCAAGGATTTATTTTATCTATCTTGCCCATGACAATATCTCCATGCTGCCATATATGTACACATTAATAACATTCATAGGCATTCCATGTTTTGTTTTGTTTTGAATTTGAATGAATGTATAGATAGCATAGATAAATATTTCAATCTATTGCATATTTCTAGACATGTATGGACGTAAGGACAAGAAACCTGGTTTAAGGTCCTCCTTGCAATTTTACAGCCAGAAAAATCTAACTACAAAAATTCTATGTTTTTGTGTATCAATTTGAGGAGAATTGCTATATGTACTATGTTGAATCTTTCCATCCATTAACATGGTATGACTCTCAATTCATTATATTTCAATCTTTTTTTAATTTCATTTATTACCAGTGTTCAGTTTTTAGCATACAAGCCTTGTATATGTTTTGTTAGATTCCTAAGTATTTTGGGTGTCTGTAATATTATAATTTTAAGCCCAATGTGTGTACATATGCAAATCAAATTGATTTGTGTATTTTTAACTTGTATCCTGAGACTTTGCTGGATGCACTTATTAGTTCTAGGAGTTTTTGTAGATTTCTTGAGGTTTTCTGTGTAAACAATAATGTTATATTGAAATAAGGATAGCCTTATTTCTTCTTTTCTGCTCTGTATGCTTTCATTTCCTTCTATTGTTATATTGCACTGGCTGAAACTTTCAGGACAGTGTTGAGTAAGAGTGATGACGGTGGGGATCCTTGCCTGATTCCTGATCTTGTGGGGAACTGTGTCTGTCATCATAAAGCATAGTGTTAACTGTAGGTTTCTGTAGGGCTCTTTATCATGTTAAGGGAGTTATTTTCTTGTCTTCTTTTCTTTGAGAATTTTAATCATAAATGTGTGTTGAATTTTTTCAAAAGCTTTTTCTGCACTAATTGATTTGATTGTGTGATTTTAATTTTTTTTAGCCAGTTAATATGGTAGATCACCTTGATTTATTTTCAAATATTGAAACCTAGCTCTCTATCCCTGGAATAAACCCCACTTAGTGATGCTGTGTATATAATTTTTACATATTGCTGAATTCCCTTGCTAACATTCTATTAAGGATTTTTGCCTCTGAGTTGATGAGGGGTATTGTTACACTATTCTTTTTTGTTGTTGTTGTTTTGTACTGCTTTTGTCTAGTCTGGGTATCAGGGCAATACTAACCTCAAAAAATGAAGCAGGAAGTGTTCCATCCCCTTCTATTTTATGGAAGAGATTGTGAGAAGTGAAGTCTTCTTTAAAAATTTGGTAGAATTTTCTTAGTGAAACCAGCTGGGCCTGGAGATTTTGAGGGGAGAAGTTTTTAAGTTATTAATTCACTTTTCTGAATAGATATAGTATCAAATTGTCTCTTTCCTACTGCATATGTTATGATAGTTTGTGTTTTCTGAGAAATTACTCCATCTCATTTGAGGTCTTTTTAACTGTGTGTGTGTAGAGTTGTTTTTGGCATTTTCTTACTATCCTTTCAATGTCTGTAGGTTCTGTAGGGATGTTCCCTGTTTTGCTTTTGATGTTAGTAATTTGAGTCTTTTCTCTTTTTTAATTTTTGCCAGAGGTTTATTAATTTTGTTATAATTTCAAAGAACCCAATATTTCAGCTGTTTGTACAACTCTTGTATTTTCATTAAGTTTAATGTTTTGTTCTTTTTTTAAAAAAAATTTCCTTTGAGGCTAAATAATCTATATATTATTTGGAAGAGTGCTGTTTAGCTCCCAAATGTTTGGAGATTTTTCTCTTATCTTTCTGTTATTTATATTTAGTGTGATTCTATTGGGGTCAGAGAATACACTCTGTATTGTTTCAATTATTTTAAATTGGTTGAAGTTTATTTTATGTCCCTGGATATAGTCTGTCTTTGTATATTTCCATAGAAACTTGAAAAGCTTCTGTATAAATGTGATTGGATCCATTTTTGGTGCTGCTGTTTTTTCCTATATCCTTGCTGATTTTCCATCTAGTATCAATTACTGAGAGAGTGGTGTTGAAGTCTCCATAAGTCTTTGGATTTTCCTTTTTAGATATATCGCAATTTGCTTCACATTTTTGTACTTTTTGCAGCTGTGTTGTTTGGTGAATCCACATTTAGGGTTGCTATATCTCATTGATAGATTGACCTTTATGTAATTTTAAAATGTCATTCAATGTCCCCAGTAATTTTCTATGCAGTCTAAGTCATCTGATACTAAAATAGCCACTTCTGCTTCCTTTTGATTAATATTTGTGTAATATATCTTTCTTCATCCTCTTTTTCATCTGTGTTATATTTGAAGTTAATTAATCAATCAATCAATTAATTAATTTACTACAAACTTATTTCTGACATAATCCACACAATGTGTTTTCATTCTAGAACTCCCTTGTCTAAGTCAAAACTTCAGGTTCAGGGAGACCATGTGCTATCATTTGTGTGAAGAGGAGCATGCAGACTGTGACTTTATCAATGTATTATATTATATTATGACAGCAGCTATTATTTTAGAAAAGGTCATTTTAAAAAATTAATTTATATACATTGTTAGGTCTGAAATTAGCTTTTAGTTTTAATTTTTTTCCTAATTTTTAAAAAAATTTAATTGTTGTTCTTGTACAGTTTTCTGTCTTTTACTCCCATCCCAGATCACCACCCCAGCCCTCCCCACCTCTCTCCCATTTCCACCCCCCCTAGTTTTTGTCCATGTGTCCTTTATACTTGTTGCTCAAAATCCTTCCTCTTTTCCCCTGAAATTCCCTCCCCTCTCCCCTCTGGTCACAGTCAACCTGTTCTCAATTTCAGTGTTATATTATGCTTGTTTGTTTGTTTTGTTGATTAGGTTCCTGTTAAAGGTGAGATCATATGGTATTTGTCTTTCACTTCCTTGTTTATTTTGCTTAGCATAATGCTCTCCAGTTCCATCCATGCTGTCATGAAGGGTAGGAGCTCCTTCTTTCTTTCTGCTGCATAGAATTCCATTGTGTAGATGTACCATAGTTTCTTGATCCATTCATTTACTGATGGGCACCTAGGTTGCTTCCAACACTTGGCTATTGTAAATTGTGCTGCTATGAACATAGGGGTGCATAGGTTCTTTTGGATTGGTGTTTCAAGGTTCTTAGGATATAATCCTAGCAGTGGAATTGCTGGGTTAAAAGGTAGATCCATTTTTAGTTTTCTTAGAAAATTCATACTGCTTTCCGTAGTGGTTGTACCAGTCTGCAATCCCACCAACAGTGTACTAGGGTCCCCTTCTCCACAACCTCTCCCACATTTGTTGTTTGTTGCTTTGTTTATGATGGCCATTCTGGCTGGTGTGAAGTGGTATCTCATTGTGGTTTTAATTTGCATCTCTCTGATAGCTAGTGACATTGAGCATCTTTTCATGTGTCTCTGGATCCTCTGTATGTCCTCCTTGGAGAAGTGTCTGTTCAAGTCCTCTGCCCATTTTTAATTGGGTTGCCTGTCTTCTTAGAGTGGAGTTGTGTAAGTTCTTTATATATTTTGGAGACTAAACCCTTATCTGAGATATCATTAGCAAATATCTTTTCCCATACAGTTGGTTCTCTTTTTATTTTAATACTGTTTTCTTTAGGTGTGCAGAAGCTTTTTATTTTGATGAGATCCCATTTCTTTATTCTTTCCTTTATGTCCCTTGCTTTAGGGGACATATCAGTAAAAATGATACTACGTGAAATATCTGAGATTTTCCTGCCTATGTTCTCCTCTAGGACTTTAATGGTGTCATGGCTTACATTTAAATCTTTTATCCACCTTGAATTTATTTTTGTGTATGGTGTAAGTTGCTGTTCGAGTTTCATTTTTTTGCATGTAGCTGTCCAGTTCTCCCAACACCACTTGTTGAAGAGGCTATTTTTACTCCATTTTATTTTGCTGCCCCCCTTTGCCAAATATTAATTGACTGTAGAGATTTGGGTTTATTTCTGGGCTCTCTGTTCTATTCCACTGGTCCATGTGCCTGTTTTTGTGCCAGTACCAGGCTGTTTTGATTATAGTAGCCTTGTAATACAGTTTGGTGTCAGGTATTGTGATCCCTCCTACTTTGTTCTTCTTTCTCAAAATTGCAGCAGCTATTTGGGGTCATTTATGGTTCCACATAAATTTTTGAAGTGTTTGTTCTATGTCTGTGAAATATGCCATTGGTATTTTAATAGGTATTGCATTGAATCTGTAAATTGCTTTGGATAGTATGGCCATTTTGATGATGTTAATTCTTCCAATCCATGAACACGGCATATGTTTCCATTTGTTTGTGTCTTCCTTGATTTCTGTCTTCAGTGTTGTGTAGCTTTCTGCACACAGGTCTTTTACCTCCTTGGTTAGGTTTATTCTGAGGTATTTTATTTTTCTTTCTGCTATATTGAATGGGATTTTTTTCTTGACTTCTGCTTCTGTTCTTTCGTTGTTGGTATACAAAAATGCCCTTGATTTCTGTATATTGACTTTGTATCCTGCTGTTTGGCCAAATTCATTTATTAGGTTGAGCAGCTTTTGGCCAAGTCTATAGGATTTTCTATGTACACTATCATGTCATCTGCAAACAATGATAGTTTTGTTTCCTCCTTTCCGATGGTCATGGTGTATGATCTTTTTAACGTACTGTTGGATGCAGTTTGCCAATATTTTGTTGAGAATTTTAGCCTTATGTTCATCAGCAATATGGGACTGAAGTTTTCTTTCTTTGTTGTATCTTTATCTGGTTTGGGGATTAGGATGATGCTGGCATCATAAAAAGAGTTTGGGAGTCTTCTATCATGTTGGATTTTTTGGAATAGTCTGTGAAGGATAGGGGTTAGCTCTTCCTTAAATGCTTTGTAGAATTCTCCTGTAAAACCATCTGGTCCAGGGCTTTTGTGTGTCATGAATTTTTTGATTACTGCTTTTATTTCATCTGCTGTTATTGGTCTGTTCAGGCTTTCTGCTTCTTCACTGAGTTTTGGAAGATTATATTTTTCTAGAAACTTGTCCATTTCACCTAGGTTTTCAAATTTCTTGGCATACAGTTCTTCATAGTAATGTCTTATAACTTTGTATTTCTGTGGTGTCAGTTGTAATCTCCTTTTTTGTTTCTGATTGTGTTTATTTGTGTCTCTTTTTTTCATGATGAGCTTGCTTAAAGGCTTGTCCATTTTGTTTATCTTTTCAAAGAACCAGCTCCTGGATTCATTGATCCTTAGAATTGTGCTTTTAGCTTCTATGTCATTTAATTCTGCTCTGACCTTGGTTCTTTCCTTCCTTCTACTTGCTTTGGGCTGTCTTTGTTGTTGTTCCTCCAGTTCTTGTAGGAGTAGGGTTAAGTTGTTTGTTTGAAATGGTTCAATCTTTTTAGGTAGGCCTGTATTGCTATGAACTTCCCTCTGAGGACTGCCTTCACTGTGTCCCATAAGTTTTGGGTCATTGTGAGTTCATTTTCATTTGTTTCCAGAAACTTTTTGATTTCTTCCCTAATTTCATTCTTGACCCATTCATTGCTTAATAGCATGCTAATCAATCTCCATGATTTTGAGTGTTTGGTTTTTTTTTCTTGGGGTTGGTTTCTAGTTTCAGTCCCTTGTGGTCAGAGAAAATGCTTGGTATGATTTCAATTTTCTTGAATTTGTTGAGGCTTGTTTTGTGTCCTATCATGTGGTCTATCTTTGAAATGTTCCATGTGCATTTGAAAAGAATGTGTATTTAGTTTCTTTAGGATGAAGGGCTCTATATATATCAGTTAAGTCCATTTCATCTAGAGTGTTGTTCAATGCCACAATATCTTTGTTAATATTTTGGTTAGAAGATCTGTCCATTTTTGACAGTGGGGTGTTAAAATCCCCTACTATAATTGTGTTGCTGTCAATATCTTTCTTGAAGTGCTCTAAGATTTTCTTGATGTATTTAGGTGCTCCTATGTTGGGTGCATATATATTTACAATGTTTATGTCTTCTTGGTGGATTCTTCCCTTGAGTGTTATGAAGTGACCTTCTGGATCTCTCTTTATGGCTCTTCTTTTGAAGTCTATTTTGTCTGATATGAGTATTGCTACCCCGGCTTTTTTTTTTTTTCCTGTCCATTTGCTTGGAAAATCTGTTTCCAGCCCTTCACTTTGAGTCTGTGTAGGCCTTTTGTCCTGAGGTGGTCTCTTGTAGGCAGCATAGGTTTAGGTCATGCTTTCTTATCCATTCAGCTATTCTATGCTTTTGATTGGAGCATTTAATCCATTTACATTTAAGGTTATTATTGATAGGTGCTTATTCATTGCCATTTTCATACCTGTGTTCCTCTCTCTCTCTCTCTCTCTCTCTCTCT